>LOEQ01006501.1:77210-101012 GCA_001685075.1 Bramus lutescens | reverse complement strand
TCTCTCCCCTGCTCATGCCACCACATGGTAGATGAGGGGCCAGGCCTGATCTCTCGTGCACACCCCCGCCCCCATCAATAGGGTCAGCTCTGCTGTACTGCCCAGACAAGGTGCAAGGCAGGCATTCCCAAGTGTTGTAGCTGATAAAGGGGAGGATCAGCTCCTTCTCCAGCTGGAGGCAGGAGGGGGAAGGGGAGAAGGCATCTTCCCTCCCTCCCACCACTACACAGAAGACTAGGGAGCAGGTGTCAGCTGTGTTTCTCTCACACCCTCAGGGCTGGCTCACCTGGAACTAACTGTGGGAATGTCTCTGAGCTCTTGGGTCTCTCTTCCTCCTCTTGAGTTGACTGGTCCAGCCTTAGTGTGAGAGTGTTTGCATTGTCTTGTTGTACCTTGTTTTGTAGTGTTTTTGTTGTTGTTGTTGTTGTTGTCTCTTGGAGGCCTGCTCTTTTTTGAAGGGAACCAGAGTGGGAGTTGGTCCTGAGGAGAAGGGAGGAGGGGAAGCTGGGAGGAGTGGAGGGAGAGAAAACTGGTCAGTATGTATTGTATGAGAAAATGATCTATTTTTATTTTTTTAAATGTTTGTGAAGAGCTAGTAAAGAGAATATAAATTTTCCTTGAGTGGTAACTGTAAGATATAACTTCTGTTTCAGATTTTTGAGACAAGATGTCTTGGAGCCTAAGGTGACCTCAAACCTGATTATGTTCAAGGGTGGCCCTGAACTGCCCATTCTTGTGCCTCAGTTTTTCAAGAGCTAGGATTGCTATTACGAGCTACCACACCCAGCAGAAAGAACTTTAACATTGAAACATTTGTTGGTTTGTGTTTTATGTTTGTCACTTATTTGAAGAATTCTGAGACTTGCAAAATTCCCGAACTAAGGCCTTTCATAAAAGCTTAGACTCTTTGATCATAAAAAGCTACTGCATGATTGAAGTGATTTGTAGGAAGCAGATGCCCATCCCACTGACCTGTTTGACTCTACTTGATTTTTGTCTCGTCTAACAATGGGAACATAATGTGCACCCAATTCTTCCCTGACAAATATTATCGATCTCTTCAATATTGTCTAGGTAAATTTCTTGGCTCTAAAAATCTACATCCTAAAGTTAAAGATTCTAAAGTGTACCAAAAATCATCATTTGGATTACAAAAAAATCAATAGATGATTATTCTACTTATTAAAATTATGCAGAAGATAATAATGATGCCCTGTTGAGACATGTGGTATTTGTATGTAATGTATAATATCTCACAGGATATAGAAGCCATTGAACTTTAAATGGTAGAAAGTATGACATGTGAGTTGAGTATGGAAATTGTTGAAATTTTTGTTAGACTCATTCATTCATGAGTCTGAAAAGAGTGAAATTTTCATTTCTTCATACTTAATATGAAGAAATACCTTATTATGTTTTTGTCTATTCAGTGACATTTATTGGGCATCTATTGTATGACAGAAATACCCTAACAACTGGGAATAAGCGTGCTAAACAAGATAAAGTCTTTGCAGGGAAAATGAAATGAACTACATAAAGCAGCATTTGACAGGGCTGGCATTTTCCCCAGCCACCCTACCTCGGTTCATGCCAGTAACTTCAGTATAACTTTCTGTCTGACTCTGGATTCCAGAACCCAGAGTTTCTTCTTGTACTTCTCGACCTACAGTCAGCCTTTTGACGGTCTGTTCGGTAAGCATGTAAATATCTGTGTGTGTTTGCCGCCCAAATGTGCTTCTCCAACTCTGAATCTCCCCTGTGAATTACACATCCATCGTCAACCACTCACTTCACATCTCCTTGTGGATTTCTAAAATGTCAACCACACATAGCCACAAAGTAAACACCATGACATAGTGGGAGGAAAAGAGATTGTACTATCCTTTGGATCAAGAACATAAAAACTTTAAAAGTTAAACCAAAGAATTAAAAATTTATAGAGTTTTGCATGAGTCTTAGCATGTTAGAGAGGAAGTGAGAAGAGTGGCCCTGCTGGCAATCGGGGTGCTTCCTAGGGAGGATGGACTGGGGACAGAATAGTTAAGTTTAGCTGTGGTTGAAGAGAAGCAGACACCTGTCGGGTATCATGTGCTTGCTGACAGTATGCTTGCGAAACAGATAGTGGAGATTCAGAAATCACAAAGGACAGTTAAGTGGGTGAAAAAGTCAAATGGAAATCAAGGAATATACCATGTGCTGATAATGGTGCTCATCACACACAAGTGAATCCCATTAGCTTCACCAACTGGACTGAAGAGAAGTCTGGATCAAAGACTTGAATATTTTGTATCTTTCTCTCCCTAGCTATGGCATATGAGCATGATCTAGCTTGTGTGAATGCTTTATGAATGTATGAGCGAAGGTGGAAGGAGTGACAGATAACGGAGGTGGATGAGCAGTCTGAGAACACAAAGGGAAGATGTATCAAGTTAAGATTTGAAGAAGTTTGGCTTTGCAAGAAGACTGAGCAGCTCAGAAAATCATGAAGCACTCTATTTGGGGTTACAAAATACAACTTAAAATGTAAACAGAAAAAAAGAACAAAATAGACTTTAATAGGGAGACATCGTGTCAAGGATGGATGGATTTGTAAGCCATGCTAAGATTTGTGTGCAACTGGGAGGCCACAAAGAGTTTTCAGCAAAGATGTGACATGTTTAGGCAAATACGACGGGGCACTGATCTGGAGGTGGATTTGACTATGCGACACAGGATTTAAGAAAGTTATTGTCTGCTTTAAGAGATGAATGCTAAGAAGTTCTGTTGTGCACTAATGTGGCAGCTGGGAGTGCAATCAAGCTAGAACGTTGACCCAAAGATCTCCTTAAGTACTCCATTGGTTGTGTTTGTACCATTTGACTCCTGCCTACAGTCCTGCCTTCGCCCAGGGCTTCTGAGCACTGGTTTAGTTATAGAAGTAATTAAGAAGGAAGACCCAAGAGCCCAGAGTATTGAAAAGCGAGGTCTGCCTTACTGCTCTCTCACCCTGACTGCATGCCCTGAATTTCCTATTCCAGACGCTGCCTCGGTTCTATAATCACACTTGAGCTCCAGCTGTGGATGCAGTAGAATTGCGACTGTGTCTCATTGTGGCTAACTGCCCTGACTGCGTAGTTATTGCTAGTCTTTAGACTCACAGGATTAGAATTCCATACATACTCCTTGCTGGGTGCTTTATTTTTCTAGCCAACTGTGTAACTTAGACAACCACACTTGTCACACTATTGGGTCTCAGCTTCATGACCCTTGTCTTGCTTCCCACTGAGAATCCTCTGGCTGCAGCACAGTTTAGGATTTTAAGAGAAAACAGTTTTAGTTCAAGTTTTTAGAGTATCTTTGCAAAAACATGGCTCTCACCTGAAAAAGATAGAGTTTGTTCTGAAGCCTAATACAAGTGACCATGCCCTGGGGATAGAGATTCAAGTTGTTCCATGTACTATGTTCCATTGGGAATGTCGTTACATGAGATTTGGGGCTTTCATTAGAGGAGACATCAGGTAGTGAGTTTTAGCAGAATTGGAACACTGTGTCCAATCCCGATCTATGTCACCTGATGATGTGCTCAAGCTTTTGAATCCTTGGTACAGAGCAGTTTACTGATTTTAAAGTTTTGACAGAAGGATATTAGGTCATGTCAGACATAGTGGTAGGCTTTGGAAGGGACAAAAATGATCCAAAGATAATTGTCTCTGTCCTGTGCTCCACGATCACCTTGCTCAGTCATTTGACCTTGTAGAGTCATTAACACAAGTGTGATGCATTCCCTTCTTCTGGGAATTTCCATTCATAAGAGCAGACTTAAACTCTTGAGTAAGCTTTTAGGAATCATATGTTAAGGGTCTAATTGTCTTTCTTGTGTAAGTTCCTTACACACCGTGCTATTAACACTTGGCATCAGCTGGCCTTGATGGTATGGAGGCTGAGGCAGATAATGATCATGACTGCCTAGATCTGTATAAATCATATACAGACTAACCTGGCATACACAAAATATCTGATCTTAAAAAATAGATGCTACTGGGAATATCATTCAGCTGGTAGTGCTTGTTTATCATGCCAAAGTTCTGGGTTTGAAGCTTTGGGTCAGATCTCCAATACCACAAAAATAAGACATAATGGTCCACACATAAATCCTAGCACTTTGGAGCTGGAGGCAGCATGAGGAACAGGAGTTGAAGATCGTATTGTCATCTCCACTACATAGTGAGGTCTAGGCCATGTTGGTCTTCATAAGAACATGACTAAAAATAACTTTGAATTTTACCAAAAAAAAAAAGAAAGAAGGAAAGCCTGGTGGTTTTGTCATATAATTAAGATGCTTTTCAGTAATTAATTGAAATCTGTTTGATTTTATCCCTCAAGAGTGCCATCTAAATCATAAATCTGATATTCACGTGTGAGGAGGATCTTGCTCTCTAATATTTATTTTACTCTATTGTACACACATGTATCTTTTAAGACAGGACTGTATTGCATAGTTACTAAACTTTATAAAAATATTGTTTTATGAGACAGGCAAGCATAGGAATTGCTTAGCAAGCTCGGACTCTGCTTGGCTTGGGCTGTGCCCAGATCCCTCTTCTAAGAACATACCTGGCAACACTGGATCCCTACCTGCTTCAGGCTGCAGCACATCCCACTTCAAACAGTAGGGCAGGTTTCTCCTCCCCTAACCATCATTTAGTATCTCCTGTCTCGGGGTCAGCTTCTGTTCAAACATATTCAAAAATATCCAGTACCGCCAGCTTGAACTAGTATGGAGTGCATGAGCAATTAAGTCAAGCTGTGTCTTCTGAGTGAACTTTTAGGGACAAATCCCTATTTATCATCTTATGTCTATGCAAAAACAGTTACACATGCGATTAAAACCAGATGCATCATGGGAAGACACAGGAACGGTGAGCAAAGGCTTACATAAATATAAACCTGTCAATCACAGCAAAGAACTGCTCACTAAGCCTCTTGGCAACAGCTCCTGCCCCGAGGCCCTATAAAGGAAGGTAGCCCTGGGCTTCAAGTACTGATGGAGCCTACTGTTGTTCTCTTACTGATCTGTACCATCATTTTGCTTTTTAATACAGTTTTCTTGCTTCTAGTTTGCCATCTAAGTACAAATCTTCAGTCCTTTGAATAAATGCCAAGAACTTGGAAACACCCCAGTAGCAATAGATAGCAACCCCAGATACGAAAATGTGAGGTGTGTGTGTGTATGAGAGAGAGAGAGACAGAGAGAGAGAGAGAGTCCTCTGTATTTGTAGGAATGCTGTATAGATTTTTATTAGTTGAATTTTAAAATATGCAAATCTTTTAGGAAATATTTATATTGTATTTTAATTTTAATATCTTTTTCTTTAATCTTTCTGTTTTCTTTTTTTTTCATTTTTTGTTTTTCTTTTTCAAGATTACTTCTTGTAGCTATGGTTGTCCTGGAACTCACTCCATAGAGCAGGCTGTCCTTGACCTCAGAGATCCATCTTTCCATCTTTCTGTGCTCCCAAGTGCTGGGATTAAAAGCCTGTGCCACCACCACCCAGATTCACTGAACCTGTCAATGTCTCTCTTGTGTGCAAATTTTGAAAGCTCTTTATATATTATTTATCTTGTAAGAGTATAAGTTGACTTTGTTGTTGCACTGTTTTCTAATATGATAATCTTTATATTTTAATTGTCAAAGTTACCTTATTTAACTTAATAATGGTTATACCCTAATTTAAATCTACTATTTTAAACTTTTAATTATTTTTTGATTTTGTGTATTATCATTGTGTTGTTTGATGTATGTGTAACAGTGGGTATGCACGTGACATGGCACATGTGTGGTCAGATGACAACTTTTGGGAGTCCACTTTGTCCTGGGGACTGAACTCAGGCTATTAGTCCTGCACAACAGCCGGGACATTTTGCTGGCCGTCTCTGCCATTTCTCATTAGTGAAGTATTTGCTTTCTCTGTTCTTTCTTTTTAAAGCTCTCATGTACACAATCCAGCTGATCCAAAAATACATGATTGAAGTTACTCTAGCAGGATCCCTCCCCTGTAACACAAGTCTTCTTGAAAATATAGGACTCAGGGTTGGAGAGATGGCTCAGTGGTCAAGAGCACTTGCTCTATCACAGGACTCGAGGTTGGTTCCCACTACCTATGTTTAGTAGCTCACAACCACTTACAGCTCTGTTCCAGAGGGCCTGCGAGCCTCTACTAGCCTACAAGGGCACCACACACAGAGAGACGTTAAATAAAAATAAGTATTTTTTTTTAGAAAAAAAAGTAGGACTTCTGCAAACATAGCACACTCTTTGCATGAACAGGATGTAACATCAAGAATTTGAGGAGACTGGAACTAGAGAAACTGTGCATGTGTGGCTGTAATGTAAATATTAAGAAAATGTTAATGACTGTTGATCTTAGTATTGGAGAGCTGAGTGTCAGTTCTTAAGGTGTCTAACTGTCAAATGCTCAGCAATGAGATGTTTATCTACTATTGGCATTAGGCATCTCCTTTGGTTAATTTGAACTGTGCGTAAGACAACCTTATAATCATAGTATAGCAATATTTATTTTATGTTAAAGTACCTGTGGATAAACTTCTAGGCTCATTATCAGAGGTGTTTTGCTATATAGCATTTATCCTGTGGCCCTGAAAAACAGCAAGAATAACTACTTTGGGTAAATTCTGACTTGCCCAAAATAATTCATAGAAATAGACAGTGACATTTAAGATCTGGAATGAAATTTGTACACTGTCACTTCTATCCACATTCCAATGGAAAACAAGTCGAACAGAGAAGTGTAACATTTCCAGAGCAAGGAAGGCTAAGACACCATTATTTTCTGGACAGCATCTGCTAGAAGATGCTCTTACAGAGACCATCATTTTCTATGCTTTCAGCGTAGGAAGCAAAATCGTTACCCTTGGGCTTGCACCTTGTTCTGTTGATCTTTATGAAATTTTAAATGAAATCTGGAAAGCAGCTGAATCTTTTATTTAGAATTCAGCTTGAAGTAGACTATACACTTCAAAACTTGAAAATAAAATTGTATAAGTTATTGTATGAGTTATTGACTCCTTCCCGCCTCTTCCCATAATGGGAAATTCTAGAGAGGTCCTGGGTTGGAAGACAGACAACAGACAGTCTCAGCTAGGGCCCATTCAAAGTTGGAATCTATGGTTGGTCTTTCAAATGTTACAGTTTGAGTTTTTACTATTGTGGAGCTGATTACTAGAATTGGTATTATGATAGTACAAATGGATGGAAATACATGAATATTGATTTTGATTATTTTATGCATTTGTTTTTACTCCTTGTTTTTACCCTATCTTCATGTTGTATTTAATTTTTTCTGTTTGATAATCTACACATAATATTTGTACATATTTAAGAGTACAGCAATTTAAAGTGTCATAGCCGTATCAGAATTACTACTATTTTATTACTTTTAGTCTTAGAGAAATGTAACAAATATCCAAAGTGCTAGAAGTTTTTTTTTATAGTGAATAACACTGAGTCATTTTTATGAATATAGTCACAATTATCATAATTCATACTGCCAGGAATACAAATGAAATACCTCTGTGTATGTGAATCATTTGAATTAAAGATTAATGTAGTGGTTAAAAGTTGTAAGCAAAATAAAAATTTCTAGTCCAACCATGTAGCAAAACCAAAAAAATATAGAATAAGAACAGGAATGCTGGAGAATTTTCACCGTTACTTAATACTGATGGTTAATCTTGATTGCCGACTGCTGGGGCTTAGAATTATCAGGGAAAGAAACTTCTGGTCATGTCTGCAAGGGACTTTATAGATTCTGTTAATTGGTGTGTAAATACCCACTCTAAATGTGGGCTGGAGGCCTGGGCTGAAGACAAAGAAGAAAGCTAGCAGTGTTCTAGAATTCATTGCTCTCAACTTCCTGACCAACATGCAATGTGACCAGTTGCCTCAAACTCCTGCAACTATGCCTTCCCTGGCATCGTGGATTCTACCCTTACACTGTGGGCCAAGGTAAGCCCTTCCTACCTTGAGTTGTTTTTATCCTAGAAGTGGGAGAATTAACTAATACAAATATCCTATGATCAAAAGAATTTGTACCAGGTATAAGTAAAAATAAAAGATTAATAACTGCAAAACAGATATTTATCACAGTACTTAGTATTGCGCTGCTTTTTCATCCTAAAGGAACAAAACAAGACCACTTTTAGTGTGTGCGACTGACCTAGAATGACTACGGATCCTGGACAGCAAGGAGCAAGGAGCAGCAGAGTTCAAAGCAACTAGCTGGATAGGGCGGGTAACAAAGAAATGGAGAGACGTGAGAAGTAAATAAGAAACGGCAAACCTGATAGAATTCCAGAGGAAATAGAGAAGGGACAGATGGAGAAATGGAAGGAAGAAAGGGAGGCCCCAGAAGCGAGGGGAGAAGGAAGGAAGGAGGAGAGAAACAATGGAAGGGAGAAAGGAAGGGGAGGTGTTTTGGTTATGGACATTTTCCTTTCCTTCCCTTGGCCTCTCTGTACATTTCACAACGACATCCAGCATTCTACACGTGCAACCCTGGGAAGTTCTTCTCCACCCAACTGAGATTCTCTACTGCCAAGAATAAAGCTCCTGCTTGCACTTTTCCAAGTCATATTGTTGTTGGCCTGAACAGCTTGGCTTCTTTCAAATAAATTTCTTTTATTTCAAGATAATTTGCACACACACACACACACACACACACACACACACACACAGACACATATTTTTAAAAAGCCATATTCCAAGCAGATTTCTAAGTGGAGAAGGACCATGGTGGGGTTGATACAGCACTTTCGTTAAGGAAAGTTATTGAACTGATATACAAGTTTTACCCTATTGTGTTCAGTTTTGGAGCCCTGATTTATAATAAACAATACCCAAGAGGCAGACCTGTCTCATTCCCACCCACATTCGTGCCTTCAGGTCAGAATATGGCAATGAGGGCTTTCCTCTTACTCTCCCTCCCTTCTTCAAAACCGTGCATTCCTGGACACTTGTGTGCTGATATACCCACCACCTACATCATTTTGATCACCCACCATTTACTGAGTCATTCTTTGTCACTAGATACCTTGAAGTCCCTCTCTTTCACATTGATCATTTCCAGAATGACCTATGTTGAACTCTCTGTCAGTGTGATTACTGTAATATCCTCAATACTTTTATTTTAGCCAATCAACCAACACAACATCACTGTTTCATGTATCTTTCTCTTTCATTTTCATCCATGGTCGGTGATCACCGCATCAATTTCAGATAAACACCTCAAAAGTCTTTTTCTTTTTCTAGAAAACACCATGCCCCCTCTTTTGTGGAATCCAGCTATCTATGCTCTAGATGCGCTAAATCAGCACAGAAGAACAAAGCAATGCATATCTTCATCTGCTGTGATGGAATGATTGCACGCACAAAGACTAAGGCCCATAGACTGCTGTTCATAGGCATTCAGAAAGCCCTCCATTTAGCTAGAGCTCATTCTTCTCTCTGAAATGACTTATTCCATTCATACAATCTCAGCCTGTTTGCCATTGCCTTTAGTGATGACTTCACTTCTCTTCCCATTTTCCTTAAAAAAATATGAAACGTAATCAAGAAACAATCAAAACTACATGTATCCACATTAATAGTGTATGCGCCTTCCTGTGAAAAAGCAATGCGTTTTTTTTTGCGGTTACAGTTGATTGCGTAGAAGTAGCACAGACAGAACCAGTTATCATCATAGATGGAGGAACAGCTCATAGGGCCGTACCCCAGCCTGGGGAGCTAGGTTCATTCAAGGGCTTCTGGCAAAAGGAAGTGCTATAATCCCTTGTCATCTCTGCTTACTGTTCCTGCTCCAGTGCATAGCTTCACACCCACACCTCATATGCAGCACCCTTAGACCTCACAGGCCACAAAGCAAAGTCAAAGGTAGGAAATGAGATGGGAACTTGCTCAGGGTGGGAGGAGATGAGTAAAGATCCATGTGACCATGTGACCAGAGCTACACAAGCATAGACTTGTCAAAGGATGGATTAATGCAAAATAAATTCAAACGAATTTTAAATATTATTCCTAATGGTATCTAACACATTTTATGCTGATTTTAGATAAAAATCACACAAATGTTATTCTTAGTAAACAGTCTATAATTTTTATAAACATTGTCACAATTCCTAATAGTTTTTAAATCATATAAAATTATAGCTGGTAAAAGTTTCCACTTATCTACAATACCATGTTAAATGAGCTCATTTGATCTTCTAAGGTAGCAATCCTTTCCCTCAGCTTAAGAGCAAAAGTTGGCAATGCTTAGATGTTATAGATGTTCTATCTTCAGAGTTCATAAATCTCATTCCCATTCAAACTGTCCCAAACCCCAAATACAATAAAGGAAAATCAAAGAAAAGCCAATGGTTGTGTTCTTTGGGAGCATAGCATTAAGGTTCTTGTGCCCACAGATCTCCAGAGAAACCAGGAATGGCAAGTATACCATTGTTGTTTTTCCAATGGGAAAGATTAAAAACCTGTTCTTTCATGCAGAAAGCTGAGAATTAAAAGTGATTAACAGTCTGGTCATCTGTGTTACTCTTAGGCCAGGCCATAGCTAGACCAGAGGTGGCTAGAAATTTAAATGACCCTGATAGCCAAAGGCTCCCCAAATCTCTCACAACCAGGACCAGAGGTGGCTGACAGTCCAGATGACCTCTGTGCTATCTATAATCAGAACCAGAACAGACACTTAGACTCTTAAGCTAGCACAGATAGCCTATCTCTAGGGCCAATCTTCTTGGAAGAAATGATATATACCCTGAGTTGAGTTTCAAATTAATTACCCTTCCTTGTGCTGTTATGAAATATTTGTTTAACTAGGCAAAGATGTGTTACATTTGTTTATGTTGCAGAATATTATTTTAACTTATGTAAAAATGCATCGCATTTGTTTATGTTGCATTTGCTTAACTAGGGAAAGATGTTACGTTTGTTTATGTTGTGGAATATTTCTTTAACAATGTAAAGGTGTGTTGCTTTGCCTGCCTAAGGCACCTAATTGGTCTAATAAAAAGCTGAATGGCCAATAGCTAGGTAGTAGACAAATAGGTGGGGCTGGCAGACAGCAAGAATAAGTAGGAGGAGGAATCTAGGCTGGAAGAGAATATGAGGGAGAAAGAAAGGAGATGCCTGGGACCAACCAGCCAGACATGGAGGGAGCAATGAAAGTAGGACATACAGAATAAAAAAAAGTAAAAAGCCCAAAGCAAAATGAAGATGAGAAGAAACAGGCCAAACTAAGTTATAAGAACTAGCAAGAAAGGAGCTTAACCTAAGCCTGGGCAGTCATAATTAATAATAATAATAATAGGTCTCTGGGAGCTGATTGGTGGTTCAAAAGAAAGCTTGCTACATTGTGCAATGTGGATTGTATTACACCAGGAAACCTTTTTTTTTTAAATGTACTGGACTTAAATACATTGGGAATAAATTGCCTCTTATTAGACTCTCCAAAGTCTGATCCAGGCTGAGGAAGTCAATCTGTACCACATGTTCATTCTTATCTTTTTTTTTTTTTTTGCCAGGATTGCTTCCCTGTATGATACTTGCAGGGACCCCTCACTACTCCCTTCAAAGCTTACCCCCTCCAGGTTTCTTTGGACCCCACATCTTTTTCTCCACCAGCTCCAGCAAATTCTTGTGCTCCATTGTTTCCTTCACATTTTCTTCAGCATTCTGGAGTTTTCTCCGCACTGTCTCCCCTTGATTCCACATGCTACTTTGCCTTCCATTCTGTCCATTCCTTTTTACTTTGCTATTTCATTTTCTCTGTCCTCATTTATGTTTAAACTACTAATTCAGCCTTCTCTTCCCATCGAATGTAATTACATTGCTTTGGCCAAAGTCTCAACCACGTTTCAGTGTTATTAAATGCAATGAACTGTGTGTTAATACTGACTGGGCTGGCTGGCAGCAACCTTGGGCATCATTGCCCGTTCTCTGATCTTTTGAGCAATTCATTGTCTACTTCTTGTTCTCCTTTGCGTTTTCTTTTCTACTTCACAGTCAGCCTCAGCCTCCTTGGCAGAATTCGCTTTTCTGCACGGCCTCTAGTGCTAGAGTTCTAAAAGCTGTTTTCCTCTTTTGTAAGGACTTGCTCTTTTCAAGTGATGTCTATTTGTGTGTGTTTAAAGGCATTGTTTATGTTACCGTCTGCCCTTAGATCTGACCCTCTGAGCTCTGGACTCATCTGACTGTCTGAAGTCTATTATTGCACAAAGTTTCAGGTAGAGAAATATATAACTTCTTTAACACTAAGTTTCCAAATCTCAACGACTTGATATGATAATAAATGTTTATTTTTTCATTATACACAATGTATTGGGAGATTTCTTAAGAGTCCCTCCCAACAGGCAGGACTCTAAGACTCCTTTTAAAATGTCATTCTTTTCGGGGCCTGAGGATATTTCTCGTTCATTTGATGGGGAATGAAGAACGAATAAAACACATGCATACTTGAATCTCTTTCTGAGGAGCAGATGAAGTCCTGAGTGAATATGTATTGCTAACAAGGGCGTGGCCATGGCAAGGAGACCGATGCCTTAGACTCACAGGAATGACAAGGCTTTCCCTGGATAAGGCTCAGGAATGGAAAAGCCTTCCTTTGGTCTGAGTACAGGTATTGACAGTTGACATTTAGCAGTGAAAACTGAAAGTACTGAGCAAAGCTTCCTCACCCTGGATGACTGTGGCCTGAGACTGCTCCCGTCTGGCTCCATACCAAGCCTGGCTAATCCTCTTCCTTATTCACATTGTATATAATAAACATGCTGAGGTCCTGGGATGTTGCTGGCACATCTCCATCTGCATGCATGGCTAGCCTGAGCCCAGCCTTATGTTACTTGTGTCTGCTGTTTTTCAATTCCCATTGCCCCAGTCAGGTCAAGATCAAACCCAGGCAGGTTGCAGCTTCTTCTTGTTCCTAATGGTATAAAATACGCTGTTCATTATTTCCATTTCAAAAAAACCAGTCAAATCACCTGATATGAGTCAAACTAAGAAGTACAGTTACCAGCAATGTTTGATATTAAGGGTAATATCAACTGCTGATGGACAGCTATCCATCTCTACTGCATATTACTTTCACACCACTGAATAAATATACAAACCCTTCCTTTTTCCTAGAGAAAACACAGCCCCCCCTTTTTTTTGAAAGCGCTGATGACAAATTTCATTCAGCCCCTATATCAAGTGAAGGCTCTGGAATCTCTGGGTGACAGATGATTCACTCCTGTGGTGGTGTGGTTGTTTGTGTTCTGGAAATTTATGATTCCAAATAAAAGCTGTCAATCACCTTCATCTCCCACCATGACAACATTCAGTATACAGTGATGGGTCAAGCTGTGAGAGGGGTTCAACAACACCCATGCTCTAGTTTGGTTTTCTACTGCTGTGACAAGCATCGTGACTACAGCAGCTTGTGCAGGGAAGGCTTTCTTTTCTTACACTTCTAGGTCACAATCCATCGCTGAGGAAAGTTGGCGCAAGAACTCAGGGCAGGAGCCTGGAGCAGAAACACAGAGAAATAGAAACCGCTTATTGCCTTGCTCTCTGGTTCATGCTCAGCTAGTTTTCTTGCACAATCCAGGACGACCTGCCCAGGAATAGGGCTATCCGCAGTGACCTGGACCCTTGCACATCAACCATTAGTCAATGTAATCCTCACAGACAATGCTGCAGTCCCATCTGATGAGACAGTGCTTCACCTGAGGTTCCCAGGTGACTTTAGGTTGTTTCCAGTTGACAAAAAAATTACCCAGCACACCTCACATTCTGAAGAGGCATGTCTAGTAGCCACTGCTGTCATCAGGGTGTAGCAATGATGAAAAGGGAAAAAAGAACTTTTCCTAGGGAGGCAAACAGAAGTGCCAGCTCATCATGAATAGAGAGGGCCAAAGAAAAGATTCCATCCAAGTCCAGGTCGGTGAACCAGTGGATTTCTTTGGGTCACTTCCAGGAGCATGGATGAAGGAAAGGCTGCTGAATCATTGAAAAGTTCCAACCCCCATCAAACATTTTACTCGGGTAATCTAATACATCGAAGATCTCCTGCGGTGGGTACCAGCAGGAGAAGGAGGGAGCGGTGGTGCCTGGAGTCTCAGGTTGGGGTTGGTATGGTAACTAGCTCTTCAGAAAGGGGATGTTAGTAGTATAAGTAGTGTTACACTAGGTTTTTACTTAGTTTTGAAATTGCTCTTCTCTATGCACCACTATCACTGTGGGCTGATTGTTAAGCTACTCCTTTTCATATACAGCAGTGCTTTTCTCAGCTATGCATTGCTCTGACACACTCATTTACAAGCAGCTGTTGGCTCTATTTGGAAAGTGGAGGATAACCATTTACCTGAGTGGACCTGTGAAAGGGACCAACTATCTGGTTCAACTGTATTATACAGACTAATAAACGACTCTTCAGATCGCCAGCTCCTTTCAGCTTTCTTTACCACAACACACTGCTTTCCCTTGGCTTGGTTCCATACCCTGTTAGCTGCCCTCTTTGGCAAACACACCATGGCTTTGGCATCTCCAACATTTTGGGGTCTCCAAGGCAATCCAGGCTTCACCTTCATAGCTGCATGCAACTGCCTCTCAGCTTCTGTGCAGGGACTGCCCTGCCAAATGTCTGACCCCAACAGCTTCCCTTAACTGTAGAGGAAGATTCCATAATCCCTTTATTGTATCTTTCCCGACTCTAAATTCAGAATCACATGGCCAAACTGCCAAATTCTGCTGCCTGTTTGAACTGAAACCTGGTCTGACGGATGACTTGCATTTGCATAAGCCTTCACTTGATGACTTCTTGGCCAAGGAAATCCCTCAGGCTTGTTTCTTCACAGATTGCAAATGTTGCCACTGTCTGGAGTCCAGCCTCTGGTAGCCCAGGGCTTTGGTAGGATTCCATGGAGTCGGTGAAGCTAAACTTTTCTATCTGAGGGGGCTTAGGGAAAAAGGTTCTCACAAACTCCCTTGATGATTTTCTTCTTTATTCTCCTTTTCTTTCTTTCTTTTCTCTCTCTTTATTCTTTTTTCTTTCTCATTTTTTTCACAGCTTTTATACACCAACAAAATCTTCCAGGAAGTACAGAGTCTAAACAGTTGCCTTCCATTTCTTAAGTGAATGATGATAGGGAAAACGTGACTTTCATCTCCCTCACATGACTAAACATTTTATGTATTACAGGTGAAAACAAAATTATTCCAAGAACCCACATGCATTCATACCCAAATACTTGTTATAGATTAACTGTGTGGCAAGCAAGGTGTTCTTGCCAGGTCTTTCACTGGCAGGCTGCATTTTGCAGTTACAAAGAAGGGGCTGATTACTTTATTACTTATCTTGAAAAGTAATCTTACAAGGAGTCTTAACAGAATTACAAACCAAGATTTTTATATATGAAAAAGAATCAGTCAGCTCTGCTTTAAATCGTCAGGGCACATATTCATTTATTAATACTATTTTTTATATCAGGAAATTGAGGGCAGAAATGGGTATGAGGAATTAATCATCACCTTTGGTCATCAGCCAAACCAATTCCACTAAGCATCAGACTTTTCTGTAAACGTTTTATCTCCTTGAGCACAGGACATAGTTCCAACATTGCATTTCCAGTGTTCCTTTTCTCCTCAAACTGTACGTTTTGTACTTCTCTTTTCCCCACTTGCCCCTTTCCATTGCAGATCTGCGTAAGTTAGTTACCACTAGTAACCACATGACATAGGCAATACTAGCCTGTCTTGAAATCTGTCAACCTTATTCATTCCAAACTCTTCAATGTAGCCTCAGGCAGATTTTCAGGACAATGGCAGAAAGCAACCACATTCTTTGCCAAAATCTCACAAGAATGTATCTAGGCTGCTTGCTAATGTTCTTCTTCCCTAACTTGTCTTGAGCTGGGACTACATAGTCTATAACATTCTCAGCAATATTGTCTTCCATGTTCCTACTAGGATGGCCGTTAAGCACCACTTCACACTTTCAACCACTTTTCTAGTCCAAAGTCACAGAGTCTTCCATATTCTTCCAAACAACAGTGTCGTCAGGTCTATTACAGTAATTAACTGTTAAAGTTACTGTAATCCCCAGTCTCTGGTTCCAACTTCTGTCTTGATTCCTGTTCTATTGCTGTGAGAAGACATCATGACCAAGGCAACTTGTATAAAAAAAAAATTAATTGGGAGCTTGCTTACAGTTTCCAAGGGTTAATTCATGATCATGATGTGTGAAGCAGACAGTCATGGTGTTGGAGAAATAGCTGAGAGCTTTACATTCTCATCCACAGGCATCAGGCAGAGAGAAACACTGGACCTGATGTGGGCATTTGAAACCTCAAAACCCATCCCCAGTGGCACACCTCCTCCAACAAGGTTACATCTCCTGATCCTTTCCAAATAGTTCATTAGCTGAAGACTAAGTCTGAAAATCTGTGCACCTATCAGTGACATCCTCATTCAAACCACCACACCACAAGAACAACAATGGGAAGTTGGTTTGTTTTTTATTCCTTTTGTCATGTGCAAAATTGTTACCTCTTTAATGACCAATGACCAATGTTAACTGTACAATTGGTTGCTCAAAGAGAAATTATTTAAACTGACCAGCCACAGAATTTTACACAGAATACAAAGTTATTGTAAATGCATATTATATGATTCTGCTACCAGAAGCCTAGGCCAATGATTGGACTCTGAAGCTTGAAGATGGGGCAGCAAATTAGGTCCAGCCATTTACCTAAAAATCAAACAGATTAAACAATAGTTAACAAAACAAGGGAGCGAAACACAGAAAAAGCACTTTGGGAAATAATTTTCTGTTACTGTAACAAAATGACAGAGATAATCAACCACAATGAAAGCTTATTTTGGCTCACAGTTTTGAAGGTTCATGTTCAAAAAGTCATTGTTTTGTCTAACATAGGAAGTGTGTATTAGATAGAGTATGTTATCCATGTCACAGCAACTAGAAAACCATAAAGATAGAAAAAGGAAGAAACCAGAGTCCCAATATCCCCTTTAAGGCCCTTCCCCACATATCTATGTACCTTTGACTACGCTTTACTATTTTTAAATATTCCATAACCTCCTAATGTCACCATGCTAAGAATCAAGCCTGTAATAACGTAGGCCATTGGGGAACGCTATAGAGCAAACCTATGGTATAATATTTTGTTGCTGTTGTTTAGTTTTGATTGTTAGGTAATAGTCTTTCTTCTAGTGAATTCCCATTGATACCCAAAGTAACCTAACTTCCTTTAGGTGGTATAATTTCTCTCTCTGAGAGAGAGAGAGAGAGAGAGAGAGAGAGAGAGAGAGTGTGTGTGTGTGTTATTTCACCAATTGACTTTAACTATATACACATCTAGTTGTCCTCTAAGAGCTTGCCATTGTATTGTGTCTGTAATCATCAAAATACTTTGTAATTTCACTTTCTTAATTAACAGATAACATCAGTTAAATGCTTAATATTATTTACCACTGTGCAAAGTGCTTCTTGTACCTTATTCCCTTCTCCAGTGAACTCTATGATGGTAGGTGTCATTACTGTCATTGTTGTTTGTGATTCAGAAAATGGAAGAAATTGAGAATTTGCATAAAGTGAGAGAAATTAGTAAGTGGCAGAGTCAGAATCTGTAACAGAAAGTAGACGCATAGATGTCGAGGGCACAGGGCCCTGGTGCTCACAGTTAAGCACTAGAGAAACCAGAAATGTTGAGCTCATAGGATTGCCTCTTCATTGGCAGGGATGTGTGAAACCAGAAGGCTGTTAATAACCTGGTGCTCTTTTGCTATCTTTAGAGCCAGGCTTCACCCAGATTCCTGAGCATTGTTTCTCATAAAGAGTATACTATTATGCTTATTTCAGACCTTTCTTTCCAAGATCCATATTCTGAGCATTTGTTTCTCTGTTGTGGAATATTTAACTATGTGAAGATGTGTTACACTTGTTTATGCTACATTTGGAATGATGTAAGGATGTGTTACACTTGTTTATACTGTCTTTGTTTAATTATGTAAGGATGTGTTGTATTTGTTTCACGTTGTCTGCCTAAGGCACCTGAATGGTCTAGTAAAAAGCTGAATGGCCAATGGCTAGGCAGGAGAGGGATAGGCAAGGTTGCTGGGGAAAGAGAAGAAATAGGACAAAGAATCTAGGCTGGAGAGAGAAGAAGAGAGGAGAGAATGAAGGAGAAAGACAAGGACGTGCTTGGGGCAGAAGCTAGGCAGTTGCCAGCCAAACATGGAGACAGCAAGAAAGTAAGATATACAAAAAGAATGAAAGATAAAAAGTCTTGAGGCAAAACATAGATACAGATAAACAGATTAAAATAAGAACTAAGCTAAGGCTGAACATTCATAATTAATAAGAAGTCTCCATGTCATTCTTTGGGAGCTGGTTGGTGGCCCAAAAGAAAAAGCTTTGTATATATTTCAGTCAGTAGAACCCATTCTTATGTAAGAGGTCTTAGGTGTTTTGTAAACAACAAGTGCTTTGCAAAGGAGTTTCACTGTATTCATGCCTTAAGCTTTGCTTTGATATTTTTCAAGAGCAAACTTTTTCACTAATTTGTCAAAAATAAACAGCTTAGGGTCAGGCTCTACAGGTTTGAACTAGCATCAGCTAAGTAAGTTGTGCTGAACCAGATTCCCCTCTTGCCTCATTTGGACCCTTTCTCTGTCTGCCCTCACATTGGCAGGGTCTCTTGCACATAAGCTTTGATTGACAGTCTATATGTGTGCAATGGAGAGAGAGGTCACGCAGGTGAATCCCAGACACTTAAGGTTTGAAAGAATAAGCCTGATCGTTCTGGTTAGTAGTTACTAGTTAAGACAGGTTTCATAAAGGGGCTAGCATGTCAATACCAAAGTTATTTTGGGTAAGAAGAAACTGGAGTTGAAAATCATAGTCTTAGTTTGAAGTCTGACAAGTTGAGAGAGCTAGGTTTCTGAAGAAGTGACTACAGCATGTTCTAAAGCTCTAGATAGACTTCTGGGTTTAAACACAGTGGGTGTTGCAAGGAGAGGGCCTGCTTGTTCATCCCAGCTGCCCGGCTAGCTTAGCCCCAAAATAACCACACAGAAACTCTATTAATTAAAACACTGCTTGTCCCACTATCTATACCCCACTATTGGCTAACTCTCACATCTGGATTTAACCCATTTCTGTTAATCTGTATATCACCACGAGTTCATGGCCTACCAGGAAAGATTCGGCATGTCTGTCTCTAGCAGCTCCATGACATCTCTCTCCTCCTCTGTCTCTCTTCCTCCCAGCATTCAGTCTGTCTTCCCCACCTACCTAAATTCTGCCCTATCAACTAGGCCAAGACAGTTTCTTTATTCATTAACCAATGAGAGCAACAACACATAAGCAGAAGGACCTCCTACACCAAGTGGGCTGTGAGCTCAAGGGTTATAGTTCAAAGCTGGCCATTTATTTTTTATAGTTCAACTAAGAAATGGCTTTAAATTATTAATTAGAATGAGAAATATATCTTCCTGTTGAGGGTAATTTGACACAAATATTAAGCAAACGAGTGGCTTAGGAAGAATGCTAAGAATGGCCCAAGGCTTCCTAGAACAGCAGTTAATCTTAATTTAATGACTGAATTCTGAAAGTTTCTGTCTTTTTGTTTTTATTGCCAATTTTCTTCAGGAACAAAGATCAGAAGTATAAAAAAATAGCATGAGACAGACATTTCTTCTAAGTTTGGGAGTTTGGGTTTGAATGGAAAATGTGAAGACAACTGTGACCAGGTTTTTAGTTTAGTTCTTGCTAGCAAAAAGAAGAGGAGGAGGTGGAAGAGGAGAAGAAGAAAGAGAAGAAGGAAGAGGAGAATAAAAGGAGGTGGAAGAGGAGGAAAAGAAGGAGAAGAGGAGGAGGAGAGAAAGAAGCAGGAGGAGAAGAGGAGGAGGAGAAGAGGAGAAAAAGAAGAAACAGTTGAACAATTGTAGGGATAGTTACATGGCCATTTATTGGTGTGGGAGGTTCTTCTGTATATGTGTGGCTTTTATTGGTTAATGAATAAAGAAACTGCTTTGGCCTGTGATTGGGCAGAATAGAACTAAGCAAGAAAACTAAACTAAATGCTGGGAGAAAGAAGGCCGAGTCAAAAAGACACCATGTAGTTTCCAGAGGGGAAAGATGTGAGCTGCCAGGTGGAACCTTGCTGGTTGGCCATGAGCCTTGTAGTTTAAAAAACAATGTAGTTTAAAATAATGGAAATGGGTTAATTCTAGATGTAAGAGCTAGCTAGCAATATGCTTAAGCTAATGTCCAAACAGTATTATAAATAATATAGTTTGCGTGTGATTGTTTTTGGGAGTTTGTGCAGCCAGGAAATAAACAAGCAGCCTCCAATGACAATTTATATCTAAAATGCGGCCTGGTGATTAAATCATTTTTCTATCCTTAATTTATCAGATGCCTTTGTGCTTACTCAAGACTTCAACTGTGGCCTTCATACTCTTCATACAGTGATTTCTCCATCCTACTGATATGAAATAAAACATTACAGTGCATTTAACCTTATTTAGTGATACCTTTTCAGTTTTGACCTTTGAAATAGGAAGTGAGTCACCATCCAATGCAACTTTTTCAAGATGGTATAGGGATGCCTGATGCAGTCTTAACTTATTAGAGGCTGAGGCAGTAGAGTTACTTAAGCCTAGGAGTTGGGGACCATCCTGGGCAATATAGTAAGACTTCATGTCAGTAAGAAAAGAATTGATGGGTGGGTGGGTGGATGGATGGGTAGGTGGGTGGGTGGATGGATGTGTAGGTGGGTGGGTGGGTGGATGGGTGGGTGGATGGATGGGTGGANGGGTGGATGGGTGGATGGGTGGGTGGGTGGATGGATGGGTGGGTAGGTGGATGGATGGATGGGTAGGTGGGTGGGTGGATGGATGGGTGGATGGATGGGTGGATGGATGGATGGATGGGTAGGAGGGTGAGTAGGCAGATGAATAGGTAAATGGATAGGTGGGTAGATGGATGGGTTGATGGATGGATGGATGAGTGAATGGATGGATGGATGAGTGAATGGATCCTCTTGTACAGCAATGTAAGCAGAGGCTTCTCCTTTAAAAAGGAAAACATCTTCAAGTGCAGGTTCCTTGGTGCTAAGCCTTTTGAAACCTAGAACACAGGAATTCATATTTTGGTAGTTGTTGACTCCTCGAGGATCAGAGCCACTGCATGGAGAGGAAGGAATTGATAGGCATTACCTTATGACCTCTCTTTTTCTCTCCAGGAGCTTAGGTGCTAGCCAGTGTGTTAGAAAACACGCCAGTTAGGGGTCTGGAAAAGTGCTTTCTATCCTTGGTGCTGCTCTCCTTTAGCAGATGACCTTATATAGACCATTGAATACCTATGCGCCCCATTTATACTATGCTACCAGTTTATTGTAGGGCTAAGATAACATATGTGCACTCTTTATCTCCTAGTAGAGAAATGTGTGATTTTTATAGTGCTAACCCTGTATTCTCAGAATAAATAGTATCTTCCCCCTTCTCTCTCTCTGTGTGAGTGTGTGTGTGGACATTGTAGCCTAGGCTGACCTCCAACTAGCTATGCAGATGAGCATGATCTTTAACTCTGATCCACCTGCCCCCACCTTCAACAAATCCTAGGATTACAAATATGAAGCCACCACACCTGCTTTTACACCATGCTGGGGATCAGATCTAGAGCTTCAAGCATATAGGGTAAGCACTGTACCAACTGAACCACATCCTTATAGTACTGTATTTTTAAATCGAATTATCTTGATAGACATAGTGGTACACATCTGTAATCTCAGCACTGGGGATACAGAGGCAACATTGTGACATTAAGGCCAACCTGGAGCACACAGCAAGAACCTGCCTCAAACAAACAATGTTATTTCTATTTCCAAAAGAAGTGAACGGACTCCCAGGTTAGAACAAATGCTTATGATGTTCTTCTACACTTATGCCAATAACAAATACCCACTTAAGGTTGTTTTACTTTTGTTTTTAATACCCACTTCTATGACAACAGTAATGCTTTTTACAATCTGTGTTATCTTTTCACTTAGTTTCATGAGTTAAGAATTCCCAGGTTTTTCACCATGAAGAACTGCCTCTTTTTTAATGCAACTGAATTTGTACCAACAACCTGAAAAACTTTTATTGTTGCTATAGAAGTATGTATACCTTGGGGATTCTAGTGCCTCTTACTTTTTGTTTAAGAAGAAAGCATGCTCTGTCTAATATGCATGACTTAATATGATCAGAACTCTTGGGACAAGAGACAATTTTTCTAGAAACATCACTAAAGAACGCTGAGAGCAGCAATTCCCTGTGGCATGCGAATTGCTGCATACTCTGTACAGACCACAAACTGTCCGAGTGAGAACAAATAATGAGTAGCTTTTACTAGTTGTTCAGACTGTCGAATCTCCAGTGCCTCCGTGGAGAAGCCTGCAAAGCGGAAGCTGCCGGGATCCTCGTGAAAGATGAGAGGGGTCAGGTAGTGAAGGCAGCATCCAGCATGAGATGCCTCTGATATCTCCTAGACCTGACAACAGGGACGCTTCAGCCAACCTCAGGAGGTTGGTTGAGAGGAAAAATAGAAAATACCCAAAGCTATTTAAAATAAAGAAGATTATAAACCAAGCATTGTGTGTCATGATAGTTGGAAAGCAGGATGTGGTGCAGTCTGGTTTACTGTAAAGGGGTGGGTATAGCACCATGGTTTCACATAGGCCATAGCCTTGGGTTTCTAAGCATGAGGCTTTGGGCACTGCCTTAGCCATTCCCTGTTTCTATTCTATTATCCATAGAATAAGGCTAGCACTGGACAAGGTGTCACACAGAGAAATCCTAAGATGTTGTCATCAGCATTTCTCCAGCTGACCGAGACAACCCATGTAGAGTATCAGACATTATCAGCACTTGACAAGGGATTCTGAAATTTATTAGTGAGTGACTGAGTGAATGAGTGAATGAGGAGGTGACAGGTGACTTCTCTTCTTGAGTTTTTGTGGTGGTTGTTTATTTTGTTTGTTTGACACCATCTCCTGTATCTCAAGATGGCCTTGCACTCACTAAATAGCAACCAATGATAACTTTGAATTTTGGACCATTTGGCCTCTACCCCAGAGTATTAGGATGACTGTGCTCAAGCAGCCTAGTGTAGAGAGTGCTGGGGATTGAACCCAGCACTCTGTGCATGGTAGGCCACCATTCTACACCCTTAGCCCTCAAGACAGAATTTTGTTGCAGCTTCCTCAAACCTCCTGATCTCTACTTTGGTTGCTTTTATATTTCAAGTGGTATACTCTATACACTTCCCTCTGGTCATGAGACTAATAGCAAATTTGAAAACAAATTTATATTTTAATAATAAATATAGTCTTGGAAGAAATAAGAAATGTTTCTAATGTTGATCTGTTTTATTCTGGCTCAGAGTATATTCTGCATATATTTTAAAATAGTTATCTTTATCATAGAACAATATACATGAAATTGAGAAATATAAAAGAAATATTTAAAAAATCTGGATGGATAGCTGGGTTTATTTCTTACTTTTTTTAAGGTTACACTTTTTTATTTTTTATTTTTTTATTTTTCCATTCAATTATTTACACTTCCTCCCCTCCTCCCAATTCCCTCCCCTTCCCTGCTTGAGAGAGGGCAGGGCACCATGCCCTGTGGGAAGTTCAAGGCCCTCCCCCTACATCCAGGCCTAGGGAGCTGTGCATCCATATAGACTAGGGTTCCAAAAAGCCAGA
>LOEQ01006501.1:59649-73314 GCA_001685075.1 Bramus lutescens | reverse complement strand
ACAGCAGAATGTTGGATCCTGATTTCGCATCCAATCTCTTAGCCTGTGCCTTTTTATAGCTGAATTGACTCCATTGATATTAAGTGATATTAATGACCAGTGGTTGTTAACACTGGTTATTTTATTTTATTTTATTTTGGTGGTAGAATTTGTGTGTTTCCCTTCTTTGAGTTGTTCTGGTGAAGTGTTGTTAGATGTCTGAGTTATTGTGGGCATTGTTGAGTTCCTTGGGTTGTGATTTTCCTTCTGTTACTTCCTGTAAGGCTGGATTTGTGGCTATGTATTGTTTAAATTTTTCTTTATCCTGGAATATTTTGTTTTCTCCATTGATGGTGAACTAAAGCTTGGCTGGATATAGTAGTCTGGGCTTGCATCCATGGTCTCTTGGTTTCTGCAGCACATTTATCCAAGACCTTCTTGCTTTCATGGTTTCCATAGAGAAGTCAGGTGTAAGTCTGATAGGTTTGTCTTTATAAATCACTTGTTCTTTTTCCTTTGCAGCTCTTAATGTTGGTTTTTTATTCTGTATGGTTTTTGTTTTGATTACTATATGGCAAGGTTTTTTTTCCAGTCTATTCAGTGTTCTGTATGCTTAATTATAGAAGAAAACTTTCCCAACCTAAAGAATGATATTCCTATGAAGGTACAAGGTTACACTTTTAATTCAAAGACTACTGCATGATTGCACAACACTCAAATGTACCTCTATACTAATCCATGAAGATTTATGATTGATGCAGGGTGTTCTCAAACATTAAGTAATACTCTCCATTATGAGTCCAACTTTTTCGGATTTATAATTTTGCAGTTGTACTGCATTGAGAATGATTCATCCAAGGAATGAAAACAATTTTTACATTGATTTATCTATTTATTAATTATTTCAAGGGCATGTAGCTAATTATTTCAAGGGGGTCAGAGGATAGATCTTAGGAGTCATGTCTCTCTCTCATGTGAGTTCTAAGGATCCAATTCAGTTTGTCAGATTTGAAGGCGTCTTTGCAGCCCCATCCAGGGCATTTGTAATGGAGCCATGGGAGAAAAATGAGTTCTTTTCTGTGGTGTATCTTGACTATAGAGATACTACTGCCCAGTGCTGAAGAGAATCAAAGACCAGTCAAGCTTTCTGCTGCCTGACTCATCTTCTGTTGCACCAGCCACATGACTTGAGCACCAAGGTAACCCTACTGCTATGTGTCACAGTCTTACTTAATGCCAGTGGGCTGAATTCATCAGTGTCAGAGAGAAGACTAACAGAGACAAACACATGATCTGTTTGGCATCCAGAGAATACCAAAGGAACATTGGCATGACACCCACTACTCCTTTCCAAGAGAGAATTGTAGAGCCCTTACCACCCACACTTCCCAGGTGGCTAAAAATGTAAGTGGATCGTTATCGAATAGCCTAGTGGAGTTTCATGATATTTGAAACAAACTGTCCATGCCAGTATTTCTAGATAAAAAAAAATCTAGGGACTCGTTGGGAGGCATTTTTTTAATTTTAAAAAAGGTCTTTACTTGAATCATTATGCAAAGGAAGGGAGAAGGTGGCCAATCGAGGAGAGGTGGGTTCTTGCTCTTTCTGGCTGCTGCTGTTTTTTCCTGCTCTTGACAAAGCCAAGTGATATTGTTCTGATATCAGAACTGACTGCCTCATGCTTTGCATAAAAAATTACATAATAATGTGGTTAGCATGTATTGAAATCCAACAGAATTATCACTCGACAGTTGGTAGAAATTCATTGAAGTTTTTGATATATGAATATCAGTTGTGTTCACAGACATTTATAAACACAAATGTTTACCAATGCCTCCTGTTACAGATTCTTACTTTCATTACACCATTGTAATGATAGGGGAGAGCAGGCCTGCTTTTCGTCCCACCCAGCTCTCACGCAGCTAGCTTATACCCCAAAATAACAACACACAAATTGTATGCATTTAAGCACTTCCTGGCCCATTATATCTAGCCTCTTCTTGGCTAACTCTCTAATCTTGATTAACCCATTTCTATTAATGAGTGTAGCACCAAAAAGTGGTGGCTTACCTGGAAGATTCTAACCTACGTTAATCTTGGGCCAGAGCTTCATGGTCTGCCTGACTTGGTTTTCTTTCTCCCAGCATTCTGTTCTGTCTACTCCACCCACCTAAGGGNTTCCTGGCCCATTATATCTAGCCTCTTCTTGGCTAACTCTCTAATCTTGATTAACCCATTTCTATTAATGAGTGTAGCACCAAAAAGTGGTGGCTTACCTGGAAGATTCTAACCTACGTTAATCTTGGGCCAGAGCTTCATGGTCTGCCTGACTTGGTTTTCTTTCTCCCAGCATTCTGTTCTGTCTACTCCACCCACCTAAGGGCTGGCCTATCAAAAGGCCAAGGCAGTTTCTCTATTAACCAATGAAAGTAACACATAGGCAGATGACCCTCCTGCATCACATCATGCATAGGGAAAATATTTTCCATGCAGTTTCCATTGTACTCTTATTGGAGGTGTCTAGCATTTGAAAGACACACTTTCCTTGCTGTTTTTAAGGGTCTTTGTCTTTTAATAGTTTGACTCTAGTGTATAGAGTACAGGTGTCTGAGTTTATTCTTCCTAGAGGTTTGTGAATCTCGCCAGTTTATATTCTTTTCAACAGATTTGGCCATCATTTATACACAAATACCCTTCCCTTTCCTTCCTTATCTAGTGACTTCCTGTGTGTTAGCCAGGGTTTTCTAAAGGAACAGAACTTACAGAATGATTTATTTGATAGTTTATTTGATGGCTTACAGGCTATGTTCCTAGTAGTCCAGCAATGACTGTCTCATGCTGGAAAGGCCCAGAATCCTGTAGTTGTTCAGTCCAACCTGCTACTGGAGTCCTGGAGGATTGCTAGGGAGCTGCTGGTCTTCTGTCTGCATTGCAGTCCTGAAGAGAAAGGTTCTAACAGCAGCACAGGAACGCCTTAGCAGCGTAGACAAGAACATGTAAGAGAGAGTGAGAATATGCAGGAAAAAGCAAGTTTCCTTTTTCTAGGGGCTGCCTCCATAAGTGCAGTCCAGATTTAGTGTGGGTCCTTCCACCTCAAATAATCCAATCCTCAAAATCTCCACAGTGTGCCCAGCTACTCGTATTGTATTCCAGATGTAGTGAGACTGACAACCAACCTTAACCACCACATCTGGATGCTTATACCAATATCTGGTGATTCCCCGCAGGTTTCCAAGGCTCTTTTTCTTCTTCATTTTTGTAATTTTTTTTCTTCAGATTAGATCCTGTCAATTGGCATAGGCTTATTTAGTATTGTCCTACAATTTTACATGTACAGAACTATGTTATATGCCATAGAAGAAGGGTGTGGAAGTAACACATTATTATTTATTGTTATTATTATTATTATGAGTAGTAGTAGTAGTAGCAGCAGCAGCAGCATTCAGGAAGTCCTCACCTTCTGGTCTCAGTTCTGAGGGAAAGGCAGGTGTTAGGACTTGCAGGATTTTTAAGTTCAATGGGACAATTAAACAAGCAAATCAAAAAGTAAATAACAAGCAATATGGGACTGTCAAATATAAAAGAAAATAGTAAATACTGTGAGCATATGAATCATAACTGTAAAATAGATATAATCTCTAAATTAGAAAGTATCATTTAAGTTGAATGTACTTAGCTTGTGTCTTTTTAAATTTTTATTGAATTCTACATTTTTCTCTGCTTCCCTCCCTGCCTCTCCCCTCCCCCCTTCAGTTTTCCCCCAAGGTCTCCTTGCTCCCAATTTACTCAGGAGATCTTGTCTTTTTCTACGTTCTACTTCCCAAGTAGATTAGATCTATGTAGACCGTATCCTTTGCTTTACAGAAGCTTTTCAGTTTCAGGAGGTCCTATTTATTAATTGTTTCTCTCAGTGTCTGTGCTGCTGGGGTTCTATTTAGAAAGTGGTTCCCTGTGCCAATGCATTCAAATGTACTTCCCACTTTCTCTTCTATAAGGTTCAGTGTGGCTGGCTATATGTGGAGGTCTTTGATCCATTTGGACTTGAGTTTTGTGCTTGGTGATAGATATGGGTCTATTTTCATTCTTCTACCTGTTGGTATCCATTTATGCCAGCACCACTTGTAGAATATGCTTTCTTTTTCCATTTGATATTTTTTGCTTCTTTGTCAAAAATCAGGNTCAGTGTCTGTGCTGCTGGGGTTCTATTTAGAAAGTGGTTCCCTGTGCCAATGCATTCAAATGTACTTCCCACTTTCTCTTCTATAAGGTTCAGTGTGGCTGGCTATATGTGGAGGTCTTTGATCCATTTGGACTTGAGTTTTGTGCTTGGTGATAGATATGGGTCTATTTTCATTCTTCTACCTGTTGGTATCCATTTATGCCAGCACCACTTGTAGAATATGCTTTCTTTTTCCATTTGATATTTTTTGCTTCTTTGTCAAAAATCAGGTGTTCGAAGGTGTGTGGATTGATATCTGGTTCTTCAATTCGCTTCCATTGGTCCTCCTGTCTGATTTCATGCCAATACCATAGCCTGAGTCTTTTTTCTGCATGTTGTAATACTTGAAAACTGAGGATCTAGAATAGAGCATTTTGCCAGCTCTACAAGTGAAGTCGCCTCTGTTTCTAGGATACTGTCTTGTCATATCCTTCATTACATTTTATTTCACGGCAGAGTCTCCTGTACCACAGGCTGACCTCAGATTCCTTATGAAGCCAAGGATAACCATGAACTTCTGTGCCTCCTGCCTCTGCACCCGGATTCTGAGATTTGCAGGTATCGGTCACCATACCTCTCTGATTTATTATTTTTGGTGTTTTTGAACTGTTACTTGGTTCCATGTTAGTTTAATTACTTTCCTGAAGCAGTTTTGTAAAGTGTGTATTCCCTGTCATGTGTGGTCTCTTGGTCTCTCCTTCTGGTCCTAGCTTGGTTGTATAGATCTGTCTTCAGTTCATGGTCAGGCTTGATGAACTTCAGGAGGAAACCTCCAATTCTGCCTGTGTGTTTGCTCTCTTTGAAAAATCTTCAAAATCTGCTAATGGTGAGAGAGTCGTAACTTGTCATAGTAGCTTTGAGTATTTGAACCGCTCTTTGTGTGTTTCTGGAGGCTTCCACATTCCCAGGAATATGCTGAAGATATTCAAAGCTCCCTCTGGGCAGATTATTGCTCTGCTTTATTATTTTTGTATTCAGTTTTGGAATTTTGATCCTCCTCTTACTGCTCCTGAGCAATGAGGCTGCATTTAACTGCTCCGTTGTTAAACAGTTACCATTGATTATTTTTAGTGAGTCCTTGGGACAGGTGGCAGGGGGCAGGGAGCAGGGAGCAAGGGGCAGGGGTGTCTGCTCCCAGCTGAATGAGTTCTAAGTTGAGAAACCAATGACTGGCTTTGCATTGGATGTTCCAGACAGCTGCCAGATGGCTGGAATCAGGAAAATGATTTGGTAATGAGACTCTTAGGGGCACTTCAAAACAAAGCAAATCTATCCATTCCAGGGGCTGTAGGTCTTCCCAACTACTGGTATTGAGGGGTTTGGGTTTTTTAACTCTACTGTGGATCTGGAAGTAATAAAAGGGAAAAATTCATTTCAAAAATTATCTCAAAAATCTTTTATTTTCAAATATCAGCACTCCACATCTTGTTATAATAAGCCTTTAATTTCTAGAGATCTGAAAGGGTAATTATGCCAATTTTTTCCCCACATTCTCATTGCTTTTATGGTGCTATAGAATTTTGAAGTTTCCAAATTCTCAGTAATATCCTCTTAAAATAAGAGTTCTAATGAATAAAGAAAAAGTAGTATTATGCGTTTTTTTAACTATATGTTCAGAAGTCCTCCTATTTAGTTTATAACTAAAATTATAATATATTAAAATAAGAAATGCATTTTCTTTTTTAAAAAAATATTTATTTATTTATTATGTGTACAATATTTTATCTGTGTGTATGCCTGAAGTCCAGAAGAGGCGRCAGACCTCATTACAGATGGTTGCTGGGAATTGAACTCAGGACCTTTGGAAGAGCAGGCAATGCTCCTAACCACTGAGCCATCTCTCCAGCCCAAAATGCATTTTCTTACCAGTAGGAATAATTTAGAAATAACATGACATTCTAATTCAATATGATATTAATTGCTTTTATTCTTATACAAAAATAATAAAAGTAATTGTCCTCCTTAAAGGCCTAAATTATATTTCTGTCTTTACATTTCAAGTGCTTTATCATATTGGAAATGAAGAGACTCGTGACTGCGCAGAGAAATGTCAAATTGAACATTAATAAAATATAGTGAATATCTTTTTTCTCTACTTGACATTAAAACTCTCCTTTCTTTGGGAAAATTTAAGAGACAGGTGGCAGGCCCTCACACCTCAGCATCATATGACACAAGGTTCATATTAACATATGACTGCCTGAGATTCAGCCTGTTGAGATACTGTGACAAGGAGCTAAGTTGAGTCAGGACTCTTCTCAGTGAGGCTTGACAAAGACCTACAATATTTCTGGAAGTGGTATGCTAGGGAGATATTGATCAAGAACATGCCTGAGAGGGGTTGGCTATCCATTTCAGTTTTATAAATGAACATGCCTAGTTCATTCATCATGATAATCTGGTCAAAACTTATTCCTGTTACAAGTTTCACATGAACCATAGTGTGTTCTTTCATGAGATGGATGAAGCTCCAAATCTTCCCATTTGAAAAGAGGTTTGGGTTATTCAGAATCCTGTGACTATTTTATGAAAGAAGATAGTTTACCAATAGACATGATCTGGAGTAGGTTGTTTTCTTTCTCTAACAGTTTCCTTTGATTTATTTGGTCAATATCAAAACTTTGACCAAAGTCTAATGTATTTTAATATTTTTTATTTTTTTATTTTTGTGTATGTCTCTCTGTATATTCACATGTGCATGGGGGGACTTACCCATGGAGGCCAGAAAAGAGTGGGATCCTGAAGCATTAATCTAATTAATCTTAATCAATAAAAAAATCTGAAGTCAAATATTGGGGAAAACCTGGAAGATCAGAGTATATGGAGCAGCCACCAGTTGCTTCCTACCTGTCTCCTTCCTGCATCCAAAAGGGTTGAGTTCCTGTCTACATCCCACCTTATCACTTCCTGTCTCCACCTCCTAAGGGATGGAGTTAAAGGCATGAGCCATAAATGCTAGGATTAAAGGTGTGTGCCACCACTGCTGGCTTTTATGGTTAACTAGTAGCTAGCTCCACCCTCTGATCTCCAAGCAATCTTTATTTGCCAGAACACAGTGTATCACACAACAAGATCCCCTGGAGGTAGTGTTACAAGTAGTTGTGAGATCCCCAAGTAGGACTCTTAACTACTGAGCCATATCTCCAGCCCCTAGTTTTCAGCTCAAGAGAATCTATCTATTGAACCTATATCCATTTCAGAGACACAATCAAGAAGAAAGTCCTTAACATGCAGCCATACAGACTGAGACAGGAATATGAGAAGAGGTGTATTTGAGCAAATTTTCATGGTTCAATACCATTCTCCTTTTTCCTTTCTTCTTGGTGGTTCTCCAGCTCAAAGTCAGGACCTCATTCATTCTCAACAAGTGCTCTACCACTGAGAAATAGCCCTAGTCCAAATATAATTGTTCTAGATTAGGTTTGAGGGGAGGGGAAAATTTAATGATGGTAAGTCTGTAATCAGAGAAAAAGGTGTGCTATGGTCAATGGCTTTGGTTGAATTAAGTTCTTGGAACACACACTGCACACAAGCACTGCTCTGTTCATTACATTACATGAGTTGATTAGCTTATTTGGTTTTTGCAACTCTATGAAATAAGTACTGATGACACCTTTACCAGTCTCTCTACTTTAGATCTTGAAAACAAGATACAGAAATATAAATGATATATGTATTGGGGAGGCAGCCTACTGGATGGTCTTTGATTACCCACCTCCTGTTAGGAATAGCATGGGACTTAACAATTTGCTTCTGCTCCATCAGAGTGTAGCGAAGGTCATCACTTCTGTGATTACATTATTTAAGTTGATAACTTTCATATTGCTAGCAGATTATTGATTCTTTCTGATGCTGTCTTTGATGAAGTGCTCTGTCACGCAGAGGAGTTCACGTGGGAAGGGACTGAGAGAGAGCTGCTAACAGCTATCAGAAGGCCAAGGAGTCTAATAACAAGAAAGGAAAGGGATCCGTCCACAGTCTGACCTCAGATGTGACCCCAGGTCTAGCTAACATCTAGGCTGTGTCCTAGTAAAAGATTTTAACCCTGTCACATTATTTCTAGATATGTATCTGACTCAGAAATTGAAAAATAATAAATGAATGATGATTTAAGCTGCCAGCTTCCTAATGACCTGATTTGTTATATAGGAGTAAAACAAAAAAAGGTTTTTGCTCGAGGTCACACAAGTAGAAATCTGAATACGACAGGTATACATTGAGCAGCCTGACTGTGCTTTGGGATGTGCATGCAGCTCTAGAGGCCTTTGACATTTGGAGATTCTTATTGTCATGAAGAGTGGTTGTTCTTGCCACCCTTATGTTAGATTTCCCCTAACTAGGCAAGAAGTTTGACAATCAAGTATTTAAAAAGGTCAAATATTCATTACATTTTATTAATTTTCAATTTAGTATTTCTATCCATAGTCACAAAATTAATAATCAAATCATAAATAAGTTGTTTTAATTTTACTCTTTACACTTTTGGCTCCTTATTCTTTTGGGGGACCTGCCACCCAGCTCCTAAATAAATACACAGAGTCTTATTCTTTCTTATGAATGCCTTAGGAATTTCTTATTTATGGCTAGACTTATTTCTAGCCAGTTTTTTTTTAATTATTCCATCTACCCTTTGCCTGTGGGCTTTTATCCTTCTCTGTTTCCATGTACCTTCTTTTACTTCTTACTCGGTGGCTTGCTGTGTAGCTGGATGGCTGGCCCTTTGGGCCCTCCTCTCCTTTTCTCTCCTCCCAGATTTTTCCTCTTATTTATTCTCTTTTCCTGCTAGCCCTGCCTATCCTTCTCCTGCCTTGCTATTGGCTATTCAGCTCTTTATTTGACCAATAAGGTATTTTAGACAGGCAAAGTAACACAGCTTCACAGAGTTAAACAAATGCAACATAAAAGAATGCAACACATCTTTGCATCATTAAAGAAATGTTCCACAGCATAAATATTTCGTGAAAATGCTTATGCCTAGTGAATTTATTGGGTATTTATTCATATACATTGATTAAAAAAGATACAATGAGTAAGAGCAAAACTTCATTTTTGCCTGTATTTAATACACAGATACAAAACATATAAAAAAAAGACAGTGTGACAGAGGCAGTGGGCAGTGGCAGCAGTTATGTATGTGCGTGGGGTACCCAGCTTTAGAAATTGCATTTTCCAAGAAAAGAACTGGCCTGTAGCCTCATTACATAGACTTCAAACAGGGCTCTAGAGTAAAAATAAAGGAGGAGCTCAGAGTTCAACTTGCAGACAGGCACCAGTCCTAACATCGTTTCAGTTGAATCTGGAGCTCACTATGCTCAAGCAAACTTGCCTCAGGCCTTTAGTGAGTAGAAGACAACACAAGATGTTTTCCCAGCTAACAAATAGATTGAGTCATCTCCATTGCTGAGGGCAGATCATTCTGGCCCCAGCGGCATCCAAGGTAGCAAGAGCAGAGGCTCCATTCCAACAGTGACTTCTCTGTGTTTGGGACAGGAGCCCAGGAAAGAGAGCGGTAGCCAGGAGAAGCAGGGTCCCACGAACGGAGAGTCTTACCTCTGCTCTTCTGTACAGTCACGCAAGCACAGGAGCAGTCGGGGTCAAGTGCTAGCTTAGGTGTTAGAGGTCTTGTGTAAAGGCTGAAAAAGCTAGGGCCTCAGGTTATGCAAAGATGAAGGAAAATAAATAAGATATGAAATAATATCTACAGTTGCTTGCTTGATCAGAATACCTTCTATGTAAAATCAGTAACGGCTTCCAGAAGACACTTGTTCCTGAATATTCTATGCTGCTGCCATAGGGTTATTTGGAAATATCAAGTAAAACTGTGTAAAGTATTTTTGAGAAAAGGTGTGTTAATTAAGGACTTCTACAATCATTGATATTTAAGTTCCTCTTTGGTGGAAGGAGAGAGGAAGGGAAAGAGAGAGAGGGATGGAAAGACAGAGAGAGATACAGAGAGCCAAGGCAGAGAGAGGCTAATGAAGATGACTCCAGACTGAATAGACACAAAAATATCTCCATTAAGTAGTTTCAAACCCACTGAAACTGATGTTTTTATCATGATATTTGTCAAGTTAATATCTTCAGACTTTCATCTGTGAGAGATAGTGAAGTGGTTATGCAAATTTATGCATAAAATAAGAAGCTCATATGTGCTTTAGAGGCAGAGATTTCTAGCCAAAATGCTAATGATATGGCACAACGGTTAGCATTTGTGCCAATTTTAATTCAGAGCATGCTGCAAATATATTATCTGCTAAATAAGAGCAGGCAGTGTCATTTTCCAATGTTACAAATTCCAGAAGTTACTACATTTTAACTGAGCAAAAAAAATGTGAATAGTGATGAAATCTTGAAAGGGGAAACACCAAAATGTATCCAAATAAAGTTTTTAGAATTTTTAAAATTCTAATAAATCAGATTCAATGACCTGGTTGAACTAAAAACATGATCAAAACTATATGCAAATTTTGACATTATGAACATTTTAAACATCTGTTCCACAAACATTAAGCATTTACTACTTAAGCTATAAAAGTAATTTTTAAAAATACTGAGTATTCAAGTATATGAATAAAAATGTCTGCTTCCTTAAGGAATTTACTAACTGTATTAATCAGTTTCATATTACTATAATGAAATACCTAAAGTAATAAGCTTGTGAAGCAAAAGTTTATTTTAGCTTATGGTTCTGGAGGTTTCGGTCCAAGATGAGGTCATCCCCGAGTTTCTGGGGAGGGCAACACATGACGGTGAAAGCATGAACAAAGCAAACCACTTATACCATGAGTGAAGAAGAATGAAAAGGGAGGGGTGATGGGGGATGTCATAGTCCCCCTTAAGGAGTCCCCTCAAGGTATGATGTAAAGCTATCCCAGAAGCCTTCACTCCCTAAAAGTTCCATCACTTCCCAAGGGCTTTACTCTATGGCCCCCAACTTTCACACATAGTAATGACAGGGAACCCTTCCAAACTGTGGTACTGGTTGAAAGAGAAACTGAAACAAGAACATAGGTCTAAGACAGACCAGATGTTACATGCTAAAGCACTCTAGAGGAGGTCCCAGGGAAACAGATGGAGGGATAATTGTCTGAGGTTGGCACTGCTAAGGGCAATTGAGCCAGATCTTGAGCTAGTATGGGATTTCTCAGATCTACTTTGGAAGAAGCAACTTTGAAAAGACCAGTGGAAGGGATCAGAATATAACATCCAAAGGCTGGTGCATGTAGCTCAGCTGAGAGTATTTGTCTGGCAAGATAATGCACGGAATCCTGAGTTCAGTCCCAAGCAGCTCATAAAGCCAGTATGATGGTGCTTGCCTATAATTAACACTTGGAGAAACAAGGACCCAAAGTTTTCAGGTTCAAAGTCAGCCTCAGTCACATAGTGAGTTCAAGACCAGCCTCAGCTATGTGAGACTCTGTCCACAAAAAAGGACTTTAATTAACAAAAGAAATAGAATGTCACCCAAAATAAACAAATTTTGCATAAGAATTGTCTTGAGCTAAAGGAATTTGTGTTTCTGAAATCGTTTCGGTTTGAAGCAGATGCTCCAACATTGAGTTGTCATTTAGCTCCTCCCCAGGAGCAGTGCTAACCTCAGAGACAAAAAATTCGCACTATAATGAAATGCACCTGTCACAAGACCGTCACATGGCCCACCTTTTCTCCCAATGGCCCAATGTCTTCCTTAGAACATTTGTTTTTTGAAACTTTCCCTGATGGCCAGCTTTCACAGTGCCGAAGGGACTGCTGGGGAGAAAGCATGAGGTTTTACCCAGAACTGGATGCTGCATCCTCCAGCTCTGGCCTGCCAGTCAAAATGTCCCCACTCGTACAATAATGTCAAGACTGTTTATGGGAGCAACCAACCACTCTCTTAATTGGATTTAAGGCCTCTTCCTCAGGAGGGAATTCAGACCAGGCACAATAAACACGGGCCGTCCATGCGTGCTTCAGCATTGCCGGGGCTAAATGAATGAATGACTGTAAACATTTTTCAAACCTGCAGGTAGGGAGTCAGAGGCTCAAGGGGAGACCCTTCTATGTTATAAATGATCACGCTGTCAAACTCCCATCTAAATGTTTACCTTCATCTTCATAAGTTTGTGCTGCTCTCAACCTGAGTCAGGGAAACATCTTTCTGAAGAAAGCAGTGGTTAGCGCAGAGACCCGTAACTGTTCAAAGTGCTGAGAAGAAGTGATTGAGCTTCCCTGGAGGGTCTGGGACCGTTCACCAGGTAGCGTGAAAAGAAGGTAAGAGCTGGAGGACCACGCTGTGGAATGCTGTCATCGAACCTGCTGTCTCACACATGAACTCATGTCTCTGGTCTTCTGCTCAGAATTACAGAATATTGGAGGGTCAGTTGACAGATGCTGGGGAGAGAGATCACATTTATTGGGAGGGGGCACGGTGGCCACTGGCAGGTTGCCCATGCCCCATAGATGCTCCAAGCCCATGCACATATGGGCAGCACTAATTGGACTCTGAGTTATAAAAAATAATTTGCTTTTTAAATCAAGTGACCTATCCCCTCTCTCCATTCACCATACTAAATTATGGATGTCGCGCCTTTTGAGTCCCTCGTGGCTGACAATGCCCATGTCCAAAAACAGCTGTTTGCATTGTCTTCTGTTAATCTACCTTGCAGGACTCTAGTCAAAGAGCCAAAGATTTCTGAAGGAAAAAGCGTTGTCCTCTCCTGCTCTGACAAGCAGCTAGTGTATGAACAGGAGTCTGTGTCATAGCATGGCTAGTCTGAAAAGGCAGACTGATGGCAAACTAAGGAGAGTTGTTTCCTTCAGCAATGTAAACACCTAACGTGTTCACACATGACTAGATAATGATGTTCGATTTATTTTATTTTTTTGAGATAACGTTGCTCCATTGGCCCCATCTGTCCTGGAACTCACTCCGTAGACCAGGCTGGCTTCCTGCCTCTGCTTCCGGAGTGCTAGTATTAAAGGCATGCGCCACCACCCCCTGACTGTGTTTGAGTTCTTAAATCTGTTGTTGTGCACCCCACATTGTAGGTCTGAGATAGGAGAGCAGGAGGAGCTGCGATTTGCTGAAGATGAGGAACAATTATTCCCAGTTTTACTGTGGAATTACAAACTGCTAGTGCAAAGTTTTGAAGCTACTCTTTTATTTCAGACTCTTTAACTCTGGAAATCCTGGATAGAACCCAGTTTTTAGTATGCCCAAACCCATGCATAGACTTGGCTGTGTTTTAAGGTGCTGGTAGGCCCACTGAAGACAAGCAGCAGGTGATTGGAAATAGGGACAGAGACACTCTAAGAGAGTAAAGAGTTAGGCACTGCAGGGATGGCTCTTGCAAGGTGCCTGCTGTGTAAACACAAGAACCTCATTCACTCTCTGGCACCACATAAAACATTGGGCACGGTGACATGCTTGTAATCCCAGCGATGGGTAGCTGGAAACAGGCTGATGGCCACGGCTGGCCAGCCAG
>LOEQ01006501.1:30008-49581 GCA_001685075.1 Bramus lutescens | reverse complement strand
ATCACATGTACTCACTCATAAGTGGTTTTTAAACATAAAGCAAAGAAAATCAGCTGACAAATCCAATCCCAGAGAACCTAGACAACAATGAAGACTCTAAGAGAGACATACATAGATCTAATCTACATGGGAAGTAGAAAAAGACAAGATCCATTGAGCAAATTGGGAGCATGGGAACCTTGGGAGAGGATTGAAGGGGAGGGGAGTGGCAGGGAGGGGAGCAGAGAAAATGCAGAGCTCAATAAAAATCAATTAAAAAAAGAAAATGCTTCACTGAGAAAAGGTGCCAAATCATGAGGCTAAACATAGATATGAGCTAATTTAAGTTTTAAGAGCTACTCAATAATAAGCCTGAGCTAATAGGCCAACCAATTTGTAATTAATATAAGCCTCTGTGTATTTCTTTGGGACTGAATGGCTGCAGTACAAGGCAGAAACAGAAACTTCCAACTACAGGATCTTCTGACTCTTTTGCCTGCTCTTGGACCCTTTTTACTCCTTCTTGGTTGCCTCATTCAGCCTTGATATGAAGAGGCCTGCTCTCTTTGTTTGTTTGTTTGTTTGTTTTAAGGGAAACTAAGGAGGAGTGGATCTGGAAGAGGGGAGGTAGAGGGAGGGACTGGGAGAAGTGTGGGGAGGGTGAACATTGGTGGGGATGTAGTGTATGAGAGAAGAATAGAAAACCAAAAGGAAGAAAGAAAAAAAATATTTTAAGTACAAATGGAATCCTCAGGAGTCTGCAGTCCCAAACAGAAACAATGGACTTTTCAATTTTAAAAAATGGTACAAAGTCTTTACAGAGAATGATGCCAATACAAGATATAAATTATTTTAACAGTCAGAAATTATTTTCTAGCTTTAATAAAGCCCTAGGTTTCTCCTGAAGAAAAATAACTGTGCAGAGAAGTAGATGCTTCTTCAAGACCACACCAGTAGGATCCATGATTCTTCAAGACCACACCAGTAGCTTGACTCAGCCTTTCCACACAGACTACAGGGACCCACCTGTCTGGTCGCTGCAATTAGTTGGGGTACTTTTGTGAGGCAGGTTTTACAAATAGTGCACAGAACATAGAACGATGTGAAAATATGAATTTGAATAATTGAGAAAGTAACACTTATTAGAAATAAAATTTAACTTTTAATCTAATCATAACTGAGAAGGAGGAACAAGGGTCCTTCTCCTCAGACACTTCCTCCTTTGAGTTTTAAACTCAATTAACTGGACAAAGATTCTCCAAAGCTTTTCTTGCTGCCCTTCATTAAGCAAGAAAAATCAAGTCTTACTCTGATTGCATAAAATTTTACTGTATTTTCCCACTGTGCATTAGGTTTGATCATAAGAAAAAGTTACACAATGAATAAAATGTCATTTTTGTGTTTCTACCACATGCAGTGTATCATGAACATGATAAGTACATTTTAAGATGAATGTATTAAAAGCAAACATTATTTTTTTTTACCAATTCAAATAAATAGTCTTCTAATCTGCAGGGGGCCTTTAGAGTCCAGGGTACTTGAGTACAAACTTTAGATACAGCACTGTCCTACAGTAAAATATCTAGGAAAATGGAATTAACTCAATTTCCCTTCTGGCTTTGGTTCATCAACTTTTGCATCTCACACTTTAACCACTCAGTTAAAAATTTCCTCACTAGTTAAAAGGCTTTGCCAAGTTAGACACATCTACTCTCTTCTATCTCTTTTCTTGGTTTGTTTGTTTGTTTGTTTCAGACAGACTCTGTATCTAGGCCATACCGGAATTCACTCTGTAGGTTGGGATGTTGTCAAGCTCATGGCCATCCTTCTGCCTCTCTGGGTGTAAGCCACTGTATTGTGACCAGCTACCTTTTTCTCCTTAACTTTATCTTCTTGGAAGGAAAGCGAGAGGATATTGAATTTATAATGTTCTTTACCTCACATCATCCTCTTGAAAAGAATTTAATATTGGTGTGTATGTGTGTGTGTGTGTGTGTCTGTGTTTGGTGATGGCCCATATGAGTGTGCGAGTACACATGCCTATGCATAAGTATGTGGAGACCAGAGAATGACATTGGCTGTTACTGTCTAGTTCTCTGTCTTATTCCTTTAAAGTCCTCTTACTGAACATGAAGCTTACCATTTTGGCCTTGATGGTAAAGTAGTTAGCACCCAGATTCTGGCTATGTCTACTCCTTAACACTGGCATTGAAGGCATGCAGTGCCTGGCCCAGATTTTTACTTGGGCCCTGGGGATATGAACTCAGGTTTTCACGCATGCACAGCAAGTGCTCTTACCCACTTAGCCCGCTCCTAGCTATCCCCAACATTGTATATTTTAAAATTATTCTATTTCATCAGATATTTTCAAGAGTTGCAAAATTTGCAATAGAATTTGTGGGAGGGAGGGAATAGATAAAGATTCATCAATGAATATATATAGTCAGAGAGAAGAGGTTCGGATGTGCTATTGCAACATAAGAAGACAGATAATATAATCCACCATATAAACAAACTGAATGAAAAAAATGCACATGGCCATCTCATTGGATGCTGAAAAAGCCTTTGACAATATCCAATATGCCTTCGTAGCAAAAGTCCTAGAAAGATCAAGGATATAAGGGACCCACCTAAACATAATAAAAATAAGTTACAGCAAAGCTATGGGAAACATCAAATTTAATAAAACAGAGAGAAACTGAAAGCTATTCCACTAAAATCAGGAACAAGACAAAGCTGTCCACTCCCTCCATATCTATTTAATTTAGTACTTAAAGTTTTATCTAGATCAACAACATGTAACTGACAGAGATCAAGGGGATACAAGTTGGAAAAGGGAAGTCACAGTATGGTTATTTACATCTGCCATTTATTTTCCTAACTCAGGCTGTTTAGTAAATTAATTTTGATTATCATTCAGTTCATATAATATAGAACATCCAAATGAATCTTCTTCAAATTATTATAAGAGGTAATTTGGTATTCATTTTAAAAAGAATGTATAAAATATCTAATGTACATAATACCTACATTACAAAAATCACTTGTAGATCCTGAGTTAACAAATATGAGGAAGGCAAAAGTCCCAGCTCTGAAAGAACATACATATGTATGGGCAGTATTTTCACATGGATTTAGTCATCTGAATTTATTTAATGCCAGATGATGATTTTTATACCTTGTAATCAAGTTTTTTTTTCTGTGTAGTAATTCCTTAAATGAAATAAAGAATTCAGATGCCTTTCAAAAAGTTCAACTTCAATAGAAGTACCACAGAAGAGGTGGCAAGAAGATTCTTAGAAAATCTGCTAAATATCAAACACATGTCAATGTGACATCAACAAATGAAGGTGGATATGGGGCTATGAGTTATAAAACATACATGAAAAATATTTGTCAAACTGAGCAGTGTTTTGAAGAATTGTTTCCACCATCACTGACGAGTGTCAGAAGGTTTTGCTGGGGACAGAAGTAAATAGTACTGAAATGTTATATTTGAAAAATCAATTGAGAGAATAAAAGGCAGTAGAACATTGCAAACCTAACAGTAAGATAGCAAGGAACCTCTAAAATGGTATTTATTAAATCACTCAAAACATTTCTTTTATCTTTAGTGTAAAGATATTTGATTTGAAACAGGCACACCAAAAGAATATTTTGCTGGAGAAAGGGCTTTCACCATACAGACCTCCTGAGTGCTGAGATTATTTTTTCTTTATTCAAATGTGATTTTTTCAACTACCATGAACACTAAAACTGTCTTATTAACTCTAGTTAGCATTATTAAAATAATTCATCTATATTTGACATATTAAACAACCCCATGAAAGAAAAAGAGTGAAATAGTTTCTAAAACACCTTTTAAAAAAAAAAGCAATCTATGTTGTTATAGTAGCACATGCTGATAACTCCAGCACTCTTGCTGTAAAGAGAATTTTGGAAACTTGAGACCATTCACCCCTTTAAAGCAAGTTGTAGGCCTTCTGGGCTACATAAGACTCTATCTTAAAACTATCAAACAATATAAGAAAGTAATGTGAAAAGCAGAAAATCACGTGAAAGACAGTGCCTTCATGGCTGCTATCCTAGTTCTGGGTTCAGTGAGAGACCCTGTATTATGGGAATAACACAGAGAGGAAGAAGAGGACACTTAACATCTCCTTTGGCCTCCACACTCACAAGTGCACCCCTGTGCTTGTACACCACACACACATACACACTAGCACAAGACCCCCCAAATTCACGATGTATGCATGATGACTAGATGCCTAAGAAAGAATAAATTGACAAGCATTTTTAAATGCCACTCTTCTGACAAATCCATCTCTAAACATCCAACTCACGAGATAGAAATGACCCACTTAATCAAATGCTTTCTCAGATAAATACTGTGTTTTCAGTATTTGAGAGTGCAGTTGCTGGACAGCCTTCATATATCTATGGGAAGAAATCTTTCCTAGGCAACACCATGGGGGTAAATACATTGGTTAAAAAACAAGAGGTGGGAAGGGAGATGGAAGAGGAGGAGGGGAGAAGGACAAGAGGAAGGGGGGAAAGGAAGAAGAAGAAAGAGGGAGGAGAAGGAAGAGATGTAAGGGAGGGCCTAGAGGAAAGAATATCTAAGAGGAATATTTCTAAAGTTCTAGCATACATTTCTAATCATGTTCAATGTATTGTATATATGCAACTTTGTTACCAATGTAATGCAAAATTTTAGCCCGTGAAAGTTATTATTACCAACTATTTTGAAAAATAAGGAATGTGGGTTAGTAGTTAGTCACCTATTACAATCAAACTTCTAGTCATATTAGGTATGTTTTCAAGGTCAAATTGAGATCATTTTAGATAGATTTGTGGTCTTTAGGGATCAGCAGAGTATGACATTTAAGATGTTTTAATACCATAGGTTCTTTTTTATGATCATGAGACATGTCTGCTTTTGGCAGCACCAATCTACTTCAGAGAAGATGATGGGCATCAAAGAAACTCCATATGGAGCTTACTTCCTTTGTAGCAAAAGGTAGAATAGAAATGGAATTAGGTAGAACACTTTGGACTCACCAGGACAGGATAGGTAATGGAGTATTTTCTATGAATTTGTCAAATGCAAATGAACTAGACATTGTTGCTGTATTTATTGCCTTATATGTTGTATATAGTTATTGTACTTATTGAACATCATTTTTCTTACTTTTTTATTTTAGATGAAAAAAGAAATGTAATGATATTTTGTTTGTGCTTTAACAGATAATGCTTGCCTGAAGATCAGAGTGTGGAGCTAGCCATAATAGTTAGCCAAAGAAGGCAGGCAATGGTGGCATACATCTTTAATCCCAGCACTGGGGAGAGGAGACAGAGGCAGAGAATCTCTGTGAATTCAAGGCCACCCTAGGCTACACGAAACTGAATCAGTCTAAAAGGGAAGCAGAGTACCCTTGCCAAGACTGCTGAGAGTATGCTGTCCAATCTGGATGAGCAGGACACAAAAGAGAGTGACTGCCAAACTTTGCTGCAACCAGGTAGAACAGCCCTTTAGAATATCCTGCTTCACAGAAAAGTCTGTCAGATATGCTAGGATGGTAGGCCAAAGATGGATGCCCCAGTGCAGGTGGTGATGGCTCACATTTTTATTCCCAGCATTGAGGAAGTGGTGACAGGAGGTGATACAGCTGGGCAGCGAGAGGAATATAAGGTGGGAGGAGACTGAAGCTCAAGGTATTCAGTTTGAGGGATGGGTGAGACAGGATACCATGTTTCTGCTGAGGATTTGGTAAAGGTAAGAGCTAGTAGCTGACCATTCTGCTTCTTTGATATTTCAGTTTTTAGCCCCTAGTATTTGACTCTGGATTTTTATTATTAAGACAAATTAGAAATTGCACTACACATGCAGCACTTCCTAACTCAGCTTCTTCTAAGCCTTTCCAGCCTTGCAGGATCCTGCCATCTAAGTATGTGACCCTCAGCACCTCATACATAGAAACAATGCTTTCATGGTTCCCATTTCCAGCTTAACGAGAACTGTAGAGATGGTGTGGTTTATTTTCTGCAGTTCCAACTATATCAGTTGACTTTCTTATTTTACTTGGAAGGTTATTAAAGTTTCGTTACTTCCCAACACCCAATTTGTTTTGAGAAACTACAGGGACTATGATTTTCATTGTTAGCAGAATTAAAAACAGCTTCAGCTCCCTGACTCTTCTGTGTGGCTGAAATCCTTTCACATTCTTTGCACTGAATCTGTGTTCTGAATCAAATGCTTGCTTTCTTTTTTTAAAGCAGAGCTTTCCAAGTTCATTGACACATTTTTAAAATATAAGTATGCATTTGAAAATAAAATTTTAAGACTTCTTGTCAGTAGAATTATATTTGCATTTGAAACCATTTCTTTAGTGCTGGTTTCTTCTAACTAAATAGGAAATCAAATATAAGATTTTTGTTGGCCCCAAATTAAATGAACTCTGATATTTGTTAAGAGTCCCATGGGACTTAACAAAGAGAAAAATCAGTTTCCCATCTGGTCATCAGCTGCAGTGGTTTTTGTAGTGAATGAATATTTTAATCTCAGAAGGCGAAAAGCAGGCAACGAATTGAGAATGAATTAATGAGGATGTTCTAAAGAAAAACTCAAACTTATTAAAAATTCAATTCTCATTACGACTACTGACAAGATAGTGAAGTGGGTCTCTGAGTGTAGGATCAAAACTATCTTGTTTGTCATGGCCCAGAAAGAAACAACGAATCACTTGAAAAAACAATGCCTTGAAAAATTTGTTTTAGGTTTTCTGTGTAACTGTACTGTTTAAATGAACTTTATTTCTACCATTATAGGCTTTATATGTTGTAGACTGAATTAGTTTTGCTTTATATGCCACCATCTTTTTACTCCACTAAGTTTGATTAAGCTGCAAATATCCCTACTAATAGGAATAATACAAGTTGACTCGATTCTTCTGAGATATATGCTTTCTAAATTTCTTTCAGTTTCTTCATACGTTCTGTGCTTTTATGACCACGAAGAATCCCTCTAGGTTCTCATTTCTAAAACTAATAAAGCTAATTCACCAAGGCCGGAAATCCTGGAGTGATTGATGGAGTTTAATTATACCGGTAGAGCAAAATAACAACCTGCAGCAATAGTGGCTGATGACTGGTGTGAGCCAGAGCCACCACGGAGTAAAGAGCCACCAAGGAGGAGTGTGCAGAGGCATGGGACAGGCTCATTTAGCTGTGGGAGTCAGCAGGCACATATGCAGGAGGAGGAGCAGAGGCGACAGTGACTGCCAGTCAACTTCATTGTTTACAAATGGAAACAAACACCCTCAAGTTGCAATAGGAATTAGAGGCAAAAGGTATGCAAGTGAATTTTAATTCAATACCTATTGGATAATAGTTTTCATAAGAAAAATCAGTGTTGAAGGGACCCCTCCCTGCTTTTATTTGTTTATAAAGAAAGAGGGGAAAGTGAGCTATAGTTGGGTTGACTGTTGAGCAGAACCTTGATTGTGGTAAGAGTTACATTTGGATACGTAGCAGTTTATTCCTATCATAGCCTCTGTGACTTCATGGAAAGTTAAGTATGCCAGCACTTATGAATATTGCAGGACTTTCTGAAATAAATTTATCTTATGAACCAAACACTCTCATTTAACAATGTAAATAATAATGGGGTAGGTAAGATAGTGCCACCTCTGCCAGTAAGGATACTTTTCCCCAAGCGCAAGGACCTGAGTTTGATTCCTGGATCCCAAGGTGGAATGAGAGAACCAGCTGCTAAAAGTTATTCTCTAACTTCGACATACAAGCTGTGGAATTCTTGGATCTGTAAACACACACACATTAAATTAAAAATCAATAACGGCTGAGAACACAACCCACAGAGTCAACTCAGCAGGGCTCATAGGGGCTCACAAAGACTGAAGTGGCAAACGCGGAGCTTGTATGGGTCTGAGCTAGGTCCTCTGCTTATATCTTATGGCTAGGTAGCTTGGTGCTCTTGTGGGTCTCCCAGAATTGAAGTGGGGGTGTCTCTGACTCTTTTACCTGCACCTGGGACCATTTCCCTCCAAATGGGTTGCTTTTTTCAGCTGTGATATGAGGGTTCATGCCCAGCCTTATTGTATCTTATTGAACCATGCTTGGTGGCTGTAACTGGGAGTCCTGCTCTTTTTTGGAGGGAAATGGAGGAGGAATCGATTTGGGGGAGAGAGAAGGTGGGGGGAGAGACTAGGAGGAGTAGAGGGAAGGAAAACAGTGGTTGAAATGTAATGTATGAGAAAAAAGTTTAAAAAAATCAATTAAAAATTATGACAAAAATGGCTCCCACAAGAAAATTCTTCAGTTTTAACAGCACTCTCTTCTTCAGTTCTCTCATAGTTTCATATTTTATATTGTATTTACAAATATCAAAAAAGCAAACATTATTTCTTTCTCCTGTTACAGTATTTGTTTAATTTTATCTTAACTGTACCATACACTGGAAAACAAGAATCCTATTCTTATAAAACTAATCAGTGACTTAGCTTTGTTAACACCCAAGGTCATCCTCATGGCTATTCAATTCAAAGATACTGTTTTTCAGGATTAGATCTTATCACATTTGCTCTCTTATTGCATTTACATTCTTGTTTTTATTTATTTTCTTCTCTCCATCTGAATGCACCTGATAATAGTATCCAACATGTATGTTTCATGATACATAGTTTTGGGGACTATTATCTGGTCATTGTACTAATAAATAGCTCACTCCAATTTCAGGATGAGGTATGAAATCACACTTGGCTGAAAGAGGAATTTACAAAATAAAGTAATGGCTGACTTCTGGAATTTCCCATGCATTTCTACAACTATAAAGTCAGTATCCAGACTTCTATATGTACAGAAAAATTCAGTAGTGCTAAGCACTAATTATCAGATGTGAGAGAGCAAAGGACAGACAGTGCTTCCAAATGCTTCCAGCTGTGTATAAAGTTATTGAAGTCGTAGACTCTGCTTGTTCAGAAAGTAGGCAACAGTGTCTAACCTGGACACATAGCACCGACCCATGAACAACAACAACAACAAGACAGAAGATAAATATCATGAAGAAAGTCATCTAAAATCATCTAATAAAATCATTGGCAGATATGGACAACAGGAAAGGTTGTCTCTGTCAATTGTAGAGTTTTGGAAGTTGCTTACAATGCCCTTCCTGTTTATTTAGGTAATATTATAACCTTCTGGAATCTTTGATAGAGATGAAGAGTAGATAGTAATAATATGGTTTTCCTTAGTTATGATAAGAGATAAAGTAGATATAAATATAAATATTGTAACTGTAATTCTGCATATCTGTTTTGTTATATGTAATTTCAATATGTGTAAGTTAAAACATTCCTTTTTATTTAAGCAGAAAAGGGGAGGTGATGTGGGATTTCCCTCTGTATGCTGTGATTACCATTGATAAATAAAGGAACTGCTTTGGGCCTATAGCAGAGCTATAGAGGAACAGAGCTAGGTGGGGAAAACTAAGCTGAATTCTGGGAGAAAGGAGGCAGAGTCAAGAGAAACCATGGAGTCCTGCCAGAGATAGTTGCCAGTTGGAATCTTGCCAGTAAGCCGCAGCCAAATGGCAATACACAGATTAATGGAGATGGGTTAAATTAATATGTAAGAATTAGCCAATAAGAAGTTAGAGCTAATGGGACAAGCAGTGTTTTAAATAATGTAGTTTCTGTGTGGTTATTTTGGTTCTTGGCAGCCAGGAAAAACAAGAGGCCCCCTCATTACTACAAATCCTTCTTATTTAAACAGAAAAGGGAGGTGATGTGGGATTTCCCTCTGTATGCTGTGATTACCATTCATTAATAAAGAAAACTGCTTTGGACCTATAGCAGGGCAGAACTTAGTTAGGCATNTAAAGGAACTGCTTTGGGCCTATAGCAGAGCTATAGAGGAACAGAGCTAGGTGGGGAAAACTAAGCTGAATTCTGGGAGAAAGGAGGCAGAGTCAAGAGAAACCATGGAGTCCTGCCAGAGATAGTTGCCAGTTGGAATCTTGCCAGTAAGCCGCAGCCAAATGGCAATACACAGATTAATGGAGATGGGTTAAATTAATATGTAAGAATTAGCCAATAAGAAGTTAGAGCTAATGGGACAAGCAGTGTTTTAAATAATGTAGTTTCTGTGTGGTTATTTTGGTTCTTGGCAGCCAGGAAAAACAAGAGGCCCCCTCATTACTACAAATCCTTCTTATTTAAACAGAAAAGGGAGGTGATGTGGGATTTCCCTCTGTATGCTGTGATTACCATTCATTAATAAAGAAAACTGCTTTGGACCTATAGCAGGGCAGAACTTAGTTAGGCATGGAAAGCTGGACTGAATGCTGGGAGAAAGAAGGGCAGAGTCAGTGAGAAGCCATGGAGCTGCCAGCAGAGACAGACACACTGAAACTTTACTGGTAGGTAACAACCTTGTGGTGATGCATAAATTAATGGAATGTGTTAAATACTTATGTAAGACTTAGCCAAGAAGAAGCTAGAGCTAATGGGCCAAGCAATGATTTAAGTAATACAGTTTCTATGTGGTTATTCTGGGGCTAAGCAGCTGGGAACCAACAAGCAGCCCCTGCAACTCAAGGTTCTCAGTTTGGATTTGGACTCTGCATAATGAAGATTTAGCTAATCATTTGATGTTTTGAAATAATAGCATGCTATAGGTGACCATTACTGCCTGTTTGCTTATTTTGTTCTATGGCAATCATTTGTTTTGTTTCATTTTAAATTAGCATATAAGATGCTAGATCTCATTACAACATTGTTGGACAAAGAGTGTTTTAATGATTCTGGTTGCTCTCATGGCATTGATTTCCTGCTACCCTGAGCCCCAGTTGTAACCTCCACAGCTCCAATTTCAAGCAAAAATATTGGGCTCCTACTTTTTTTACACCTCAAAAATAAAACGTATACATAATTATACTTTGTTATATTTTACCCTCTATGTCCTTCATGCTTCTGTTGCTTTAATGGTCTCCTTGTTCCTCCATGAAGTCTTCCTTCTGAGTCGTGTGTGTGTGTGTGTGTGTGTGTGTGCTCAAATGTAGGTTCTATATCTAGATAACTATTTGTTTTTGAGACATTCACGCTATATTAGCCTTGACTGTGGAATTCACCAAATAGAGCAAGCTGGCTTTGAGTGTGCCATGCTCCTCCTGCTTCTGCGCTCTGAGTTCTGGAGTTACAGGCATGTGCTACCAAACGTACCTGACAGATTAACATTTTCTAAGGTAATTTTCATTCTTACCTTGAAGTGCCTCTTGTTTTGGACGTCAAGAAACAAACACAATTAGTAATTGTGGTGTGTTGGGGCTTCTTTGTCGGAAACAGAGTACTTGTAATAACTGCAAGGGGAGAAATAAGACAATAGACTGCAAAAAGCCCTGCCCAGGTTTCAGGGAATGGAGTCTTGCTGGCTCCACCTCTGTGTGTCTTCAGAGTACTGTCTAACTATCTGACTCTCTTCACACTTTCATTCTACTTATCTACAGTAATCCGGATGGGTGTTCTTTTATCAGGGTTACAGCAATAGGATGGAAGTTCACAATTATAAGCTATGTGGTATACAGACCAATCAAATCCGAGATGTGAGCCGCACTAATGAGTGGTAAGTACTAGTGGATGCCAGTGGGCTTAAGTTTCTGAAAGCATTACATTATTTTAAAGATTCTACCAGTAAATCAGTGTAGAATTTGAGGGAAAGAGAAATTGTTGCTGCTTTAGTTTAAAAAAGTAAGCTTTTTCCTTTACTGGTTTTTAATCTGTATTCCATTAATAACTGAGAAACATTTATTGAGATTATTTTATTTTTTAAATGTACTTATTTATTTAAAAAAAAAACAATTTTTCCCATTTTACGTACCAAACACAGTTCCCATTCCCTTCCCTCCTCCTGCTCCCTCCATCTTCCTCCTACCCCACCCTTCATCCAATCCTCAGAGAGCATAAGGCTTCCCACGGGAGTCACTGAAGTCACTCTGAGGCAGGACTAAAGCCCTACCCACTAAATCTAGACTGAGCAAGGTATCCCTCCAAAGAGAATGGGCTCCAAAAAGACAATTCATGTACTAGGGATAAATCCTGGAACCAATGCCAGTGGCCTTACAGACTGCCCCAGCAATACAACTGTCACCCACATTCAGAGGGCCTAATTTGATTCTATGCTGGTTCCCCAGCTGTCAATCCAGAGTCAGTGAGTTTCCATTAGCTCGGGTAAGCTGTTTCTGTGGGTTTCCCCATCATGGTCTTGATCCCTTTGCTCATATTATCTCTCCTCCTCTTCAACTTGACTCCAGGAGCTCGGCCCACTGCTTAGCTGTGGTTCTCTACCTCTGCTTTCATCAATTTCGGGATGAAGGTTCTATGATGACATTTAATGTAGTCATCAGACTATAGAGGAAGGCCAGTTCAGGTACCCTATCCACTATTGCTTAGGGTCTTAACTGGGATTATCCTTGTGGATTCCTGGGAATTTCCCTAGTGCCAGGTTTCTTGCTAGTCCCAGTAATGGCTCCCTCCATCAAGATATCTCTTTCCTTGCTCTCTGTCCTTCCCCATCCCATTCCCTCATGTTCTCCTCTGAGCCTCCTTTTCCCCAACCCCCACAACCCTAATGGAAACACACATGGACCTCTGAGGGAAGGAGAATGGGCAAGATCTCCTGGGATTGTTTTCAATAACAGTAAATGCTCCAGTTTTGACAAAAGATCTCTTAATGATGGTGATAAATACATAGGTAAACAAAGAAAGCCTTCACCTCATTATTATTACACACCTTTTAAAAACACTGATTCCTTTTACATAATCTGCAGAATAATGTTTGATGCAGATCTCATCTGTGTGTGTGCGTTTGTGTGTGCATGTGTCTGTGCGTGTATAGGCTGCTTCAGACTCGTTTAAAATCTTCCATCAACTCATGCAGTGATATTAATGAGTGAATTCTTAAGTCTAGAATAAATTTGTTTAACTTTCCGAGACCTCAGTTCTGTTTCTACCTAAGCTATAAATAAACATCCAGCAATTTAAACGAACTGGCTGATTTAGTGACTTGAAATCACATTCTAGGTTTGAAGCCATGGATAAAAATATATAAAGACTAGGGTTGGGAAGGGGGTGTTTGTTTTTCCTGTTTCAAAACCAGCAATTTGAAAAGTGTCCAGTCAGCTTGCAAATGTACATAACATTTATCATAAGAAAAATGGTTGCTAGAATAACTGGACGAAAGTCAGGAAACCTGATTCCTCATACAAACCACCTGTGTACTCAGAGAAAAGTAAATTATTGCTTGTTCTTCCCATCCACCAACCTCTTATGACATTATAGGCGTGAACTGGGCAGCCTTCAAATTCCCTTTTCACTCTTAAAGTTTATGATTTCATAATGAAGAATAAAAGTATTTCCCATTCTTTGAGTGAAAAATGAATAATGTGTCACTTCAAGTTTGAAAATTTGCCTTTCATCTCATAGAGCACCCCAGACTCCCTGTATCTCAGGGGAACTATACCAATCACATTCGGTTGCTTTGCTTATGTAGTTTATGGCCAGGATTGGTTTGCTTTAGATAACACACTCTTGTGCTGTGACACTGTTGCTAAGATACCATTTTGTAAATAAATGTTATTTTAAATATACATCCTGGTGTGGGAAAAGGAAAGACTTAGAAAGCAACTGACCAAAGATTTAAACGTTTTTTAAGAGGATTTAGATAGTGTGTTAGATAAAATGTAAACTTGCTTTAGTGCATCTTAAAATAATTTTCCTCTGCACCGAAACTTGCGAGCTTAAGGGCCTGTGGAGAGCAGTGATCAAACCTGAGACCAGTCAGATGATTAGTTATTTTCTGACCAGAGTGGCTGGTTAGTCTGAAAGGTCGTTGATATTATCATGGTAGGTTCTGAAGGATTTTTTTTTAAGTTACTACTTTGGCTTTTTGAAGGCTAAGGAATTCCAGCTGGGCAACCCTCTTCCAGAGAGCAGCGGCAAGCAGTATGCCTTACAGAAATGGTAGGAGAAACTGCTTCCCATACACTGGACTCTAAGGAGGCCAGAACTTTCTATTGCTCTTGAGTAATTTCCCCACTACAACTGGAAATTCCACAGTGGGCATTGGCCTTTTGAAATCCAGTTATTATTGTTTTAAATCCTCTGGAGCCCTGGTCCAACAGGAGTGTCTCCTGGATGGAAGAGTATGACGGAGTCATAGAAATGAGAATTTGGGGTCAACTAGCTATCAGTAGGATAAACAGATAGAGAGGGAAGAGGGATTTGAAGAGAATGTTGGTGTATGGGTTAGTTTTTGTTGTCAACTGGACACAATCTAGAGTTAACTGTGAATGTAGAAAGCTTTCTTGTCAGACTATCTTTGATAGGGTTGCTTGGTTAATGTGTGAGCACAAGCCACACGCCTCTGCCGTATCCATGGGAAAGGGTTGAGCCTTGAGATGAGGGACTGCTTTGCAGAAATGGAACCAAACTCACAGTGTGTCTCAATGCAAAGAAACATGTGCACCTCAAGCTTCCCTTAGGAAGCAGACATCTTCATGGTCAGCCAAGTTCATAGCGAGTCTTCTTAAACTTATAAAGTGATGCTATGATTCTCACACTTTAGATATGCTGTTTCTTAGAGCTTTCTTTTTAAATGTATTTTTTTCTGCTTTTTTCAAGACAGGGTTGCTCTGTGTAACAGTCCTAGCTGTCCTGGAACTAGCTCTGTAGACCAGGCTGGCCTCGAACTCACAGTTCTGCCTACCTCTGCCTCCAGAATGCTGGGATTAAGGCGTGAGCCATCACTTCCCTGCTAATGTATTTTGGTTTTTGAGTGTGTGTGTGTATGTCTGCGTGTGTGAGTGTGTGTGCGTGTGTGTGCGTGTGTGTGTGCACGTGTGTGCATGCACGAATGTGGAGTATGTGTGCATGTGGAGGCCAAAGGACAGCCCCTTGGGTGTTGTTTTGCAGGAGTCCTCTACATTAATTTTTAGAGACAGGGTTTTTCAGCAGCAAGCAACTTGCCAAGTACACCATTCTGGGTGGCCAAGGGAGCCTAGGAAGCTGCTTGCCGCCACATCCTCCTCTGTGCTGGGGTTATAAGCACAGGACACCATATGAGGCTTTTCAAATGTGGAATCTGGAGATCTGAATCTCATGCTGTGAATGGAAAGCAGTTTACCAATTGAGCCATCTCCCCAGCCCCACCCCAAATAACTTCCCATAACCTACATGTTACGGAAATGCGAATTAGAAAGGAACGGTGTCTGCCGTCAGCTGTACCAGTTGTGGAGATGTGGCTACATAGCTATATCTAGGTTTGGGGCCCTGTGGTTTCAAGTCTCTGGTCTTCATTCTCCTTATTAGGGAAACAGAAATCAAAATCAGACTTCAAAGAGTTGTGAGGAATGAATATTTATAGATTAACACCGTGTCTGACTCCTGACTAACATGAAATGAAAGATGACCCTTGTATGTGCTATGTCATTAAATGCCTTGTGCTTGTGAGGCACATCTCATACATGTACATACATGGACATGTCTCATACATGTTGCTTCATCAATCCCACTACTCTGTTCAGTGGAGACAGCCATTCGTCCATTTTTCAGCAGAGATGGCTGAGATTCATAAAGTTAAGTCATTCTCCCGAGGTTATACAGATGGTAAGTGGGAGAACTGGGATTTGAGCCCAGCAATGGGTTTAAGAACCCACACTCACAAACGCTGTTTTTTATATAAATATGGTGGTGAAAGTTTAAAGATGAGAGACACTTTAGAGTCATTCAGTCCCACCTGTCTTGTATAGATGTGGGAGGCGGAGGACTTTCCAGATGAGCTTAGAGTGCCCGCGAAGGAAAAGAATGAGAAGCAGCTACAATCTCTTGTGTGCTTGGCGACCTCCACATCCTCAGATGCTCATTGGAGTGCCAAGCTATCTCAAGGAAATAATCATAAGAACAGATGTTTAATGAAGAGTTTTGATGTGGTTTACACAGCTGTGTAGACAAGTACAGTGAATTAACCTGGACTGCAGGGGTTTTAGTTCATCTGGCATTGGAATGAAGGTAAATGAAGCACGAGAGACTAGAGATGGCAAATGTTATTAACTCCAGTTTTGATTATTCACCATGCCACCAAATATGGGAAAGTATGGCTGCTGGCATTGCCTTGCCAACCCATCAGTTGCCAGGAATCCATCACTAAAACAAGTGAGAAAGGAGAAAAACATTTCAGTTGGGACTTTTCTTTTCTGTCCATTTTGTATCTTGTGATAGAGTCTCTAAGTGGCTTGGAACCTTCCAAGAAAGTCATGCTGGCTGGCCAGAAAGCCCCAGGGACCCACTTGTCTTCTCTTCTGAAGTGCTTGGCTTATCATTGCATTTCATCACACAGAGCATCTTTGTGTGCTCTGGGATCCAATTCATGCACAGCAGGCGCTGGAACAACTGAGCCATGTCCCTCCACTCCACTTCTTCAACAAACTGCAATTTATGGATATGCAAATCCAAAAGGTAAGGTATTTCCCACCAGCTGTGCCTGGGATTTAGATATTTCACCACAAGAAAGCAGTTTTTGGCCTTAGGACATTAGGACAGTTTGACATAATGTGTCCAGGCCTCTTACTCACCACTGATTTTTAACTGGATGCATAACAGCACTGCCAGGGTTATTATTAGAGTAACTCAAACTGTTCACATTCTATAATTTCTTGGTTACTATCAGAGGGAGGGGAATTCAATTGAACCCTCTTGTTGGGGATTACAAAGGTTCCAGGGAGGATCTGACACCTGGCCTTCTGGACATCTGTGTACATAGTGTACCTGTATACACGAAATCACATACACACTCTAAATAAATAGTTAAGAAAAAGAAGATGGATGTGAGTTCAAAGTTATCTTAGTCTGTAGAATGAGTTTCAAGTCTAACCAGAGCTGGTGAATAGTAAGTAATACTGTGTCTCAAATAACAAACAGATATGAAATTTAAAGGATTATTCAAAATCTCATTCAGTTTCCTTATGCAGCAGTAAGTCATAATTTTATTGTGATTGCTTGTATTTTTTCCAGGCATGGCTTCCTTCACCTGACAGACCCCCCCATGTACAAAGGAGTGTGTGTGTGTGTGTGTGTGTGTGTATACATACATACATATATATATCTCAATTTATTAAGGGTGCTATGGGGAAGCAGACTTACAGATACAGAACAAGATACATCCAGTTGCGGAGTCCTTCCGTTCCACCCAAGTGATCTGGGGACCGACCATTGGCTGCTTTACGCCACCTAACTTGGCCTTCACCATCCAAGGATTGTGTGACCTCTTATTCTGTCCCCTTGAGTGGTCACATCCACAGACAAATAACCACATGCTAAGACTGCTACCCCAAAGCTATTGTCAGAGTGAATTCCCACAAAACACACACAGTGTGACACACACATACACCACTTGGCAAAATTGCATAAATGGCAGAACCTTCCAACTGGTTCCATGACTCTGGATAGCTCACCTCTAGCTACTACACAATGAAGAATATGCCTCATTTTAAGATTCGATTTTTAAATTTCTGTGTCTCTCTCTTTGTGTGTATGTGTCTGTATATGTGCAAATACATATGGCTGCCATCCTGTGCCAGAAGAGGGCACTGCTTTCCTGGAGTTGGAGTTACAGGCAGTTGTGAGCTGCCTGATGTGGGCACTGGGAACCCAGCTCCAGTCCTGTGAAGGGAAAGCAAGAGCCCTTGACCACTGAGCCTCCTCTCCAGTCCCCCAGGCTTCTCTTTCTAAAAACCCTCCCTGGAGATCTGCTGCAAGTAAAGGAATCTCAGGTTTGCTAATCGTTTTTGGCAGCAGGCACTTGTCTCTTACCCACAGGAGCACAGCATACCCCACACGCTCAGCTGAATGTTCTATATTTATTTTAGTTTTCTACATAAATGCAACTAAAAAAAAAACAAGATTAGACCACTTTGCAGTTTCAGAAGCAAAGCAATGGACTCCATTTTACTTGTTTTCTCATCTGTCATGTCCATGATCTCAATACACACTTCAATACAAAGCACAAAGTGAAGAGCAGACGGCACCACTGTTACAGCCGTCACCACTGCTTTTGCTTTTAAGAGAAAACAGTCAGTAGGGTATATTTGGGCAGATTTCCCTACCACCTTAGTAAAAGCCAGAGATGTTCTGAGAGGAGAATTGAAAGGCGGCCATCACTCACATGCCCACACTCCATTCCAGTCAAAAGTGAGGTCCTTGTATGGTGCGTGTGGAATAAATCACCAATGAATTTCCACAGCTTTCACTGCATCTCTGACTGTATCGATAATTTGGACATTGGTCTTACGTGGCAAACTTAAGATTAGTTTTTCTAGCTTTAAAAGTGGTCCTTGACTTTAAAGTTCTTTTTTATTTCAAAATTTTCAGGTCCAATTAATAACAGAGTTACTCTTTATTATTCAATTGCCTGGGTAAAAGATATTGTTAGCAGTGATTTGACAGAATAAAACAATTTCATTGAGAAAGTTAGCACTTGGAAAGGTTTGGAGATTTCAGTGATCCTTGCTCTGAACTCGCTGTGTGGAGTGGATTCATCAAGATCCTGTTTCTCAGGTGGAAGCAGAGGCAGAGATCTACAACTGACCACTGGGCAGAGCTCCCACAGTACAATCGAAGAGAGGGAGGAGCGTTGACATGAACAAAGGGGACAAGACCATGATGGGGAAAAACACAGCTTCAGCTGACCTGAGCTAGGGGGAGCTCATTGATTCTGGACTGACAAGGAGGGAACCTGCATAGGACTGAACTAGGCTCCCGGAACGCAGGTGACAATGGTGTGGCTTGGGCCATTTGTGGGGCCAGTCGCAGTGGAACCAAGATCTAACCCTAATGCATGAACTGACTTTGTGGAGCCCATTCTCCAGGAGAGACACCTTTCTTAACTGAGACAAGGAGGGAGAGCCGTGGTTCTACCTCAGTGAAGTAATGGGACAGACTGAGTTGACTTCCAACAGAGGCCTTTCCTCTCTGAGGACCCAAAGGGAGTTGAAGTGGAGGGGGAAGATTGGGGAGCAAGAGAAGGGAGGGGGAACTGGAATTGATATGTAAGAGAAAATAAATCATAATAAAATTATTTTTAAAAAGCAATATGTTCCAAGATGAAAAAGCACCAAGAACCACAGACCCAAATCCAGGTGTTTCTTCCAGCAAGTCTCCGATTGTCCTTCATCCTCATCTTCACGAACTCTCTGCTGAGTCCATCACAAGAACAGTAGTTCCTCTCAGCCCCTTTGGGTGCTTCTGTTGTCATGTCCATTTCTCCTGGACCCCCTGGACCTCTTCCAGCTCTGCGAAGCTACCCTTCCCCCACTGTTCCATGGGGCTTTGCTTTCTCTGCATGCAAAACCAGCTCTGTTATTCATTACCCTGCTCTTGTCTCTGGACACTTGCTAATTTTGAAAAGTGCAAAGGGTCACTGTCTTTCCAGTAGAGAAGAAAGAGAGACATCTGAATGCAGCCAAGTATGGGACTGGATCTCAAACATGGGGCAATCCAGCCGGCAACACAGATATGAACACATACCC
>LOEQ01006501.1:8483-24403 GCA_001685075.1 Bramus lutescens | reverse complement strand
CACACACACACACACACACACAGAAAGATGAACACATGGCATGGTGCTCAATGTGTGATAGTTGCAAAAATCTGTGTGAATATGGGCAGGGTTCAGGGAAGACATGAATGAGCAAAAATCCAAGAGGCCATTGGAACCTACCAATGTGCTTCAGCATATAGAACTATTTAGTATCACATCCTATGCAGTGCAGAACAGAGCTTCACCATGTGGAGAAAACAGCGTGAGAGCAGTAACAACAGAAAAACTGCCCATGCAGTGCGCTTCGCTCCAGGGAAGCCGCCCACACTTCTCAATTTGGAAATATATCTTCAGGACATTTTCAGCAGATGTAATTTATGCTTTTCCATGTTCATTTGTTCAAAGAACTGCTTCCTTAACCCCTACCTCCATTTTACAGGAGATTTTCTAGCCCATGTTTAAATCTATTTTTTTTTCCATTGGCAAAATCAGTAAGTATTGATTATTTTCAGCGTTAGAAAATGGATCTGACTGGGAGGGGGTTTTGATTACTGATTATTTCACAGTGATAGGTTTGGAGCCCAGAAAAGCTATGCCCTCAGGTTGGATGATGTCCTAGCTCAGATTCCAAGCTCCCAAGACAATAGAATAGAAAGAATTTAAGTGGCATTTTACCTGGGGTTCATTTACTTACAACTGTTAACTGAAGCTCCTGGGAAAAATAAGCCAACACACACACACACACACACACACACACACACACACACCTATTTTTAAGACTCTGGAAGGCTGACCAGGTAGAATTTCATGACTGTGCAGAGGTGGAATGTTATAAATCCAGAGGCAAAATGATATTCTGCTATTTAGTCTGCACAGCCACTCATTGCCCAACTCTGTGGCTAACCTAGCTAAAACTTTGAGGGAAGTATTACCTACCAATCCATCAGCTACTCTCAACCCAAAGGCTTGGAATGACAAGAGAACACATCTGAGATATATACAAAGATTTTCCCATAATTCACCTTCCTAATGTTCTCAACAATGTATTTAGGAAATACTTTGATTTACGATTGTTTTTCTGTTCTGCAACTGTAAAAGTGTTCATGAAAGCATTTCCAAGTTGGGACAACTTATTCAGGGACACATGAATCCATGCTACTGGGCCACACTTACTCGTATTTGGCTCTAGAATAAGCAATCTCTCATTTCTTTGGGGGCGAGAGCTTTGTTTTGTGTTGACACAATCATGTTTGGAGTTGGGAACAGGAAGCAGAGGAACAAAGAGTCACATACCGAACTATGGCAGTTTCCAGGGCCTGTCAGTTGTGGACTGGGAAAGAACTTTTAGTATTATTTGCCATGACCTTTCACGAGCAGATGTTATCTTCAAAATAATAAGGGTCCAAAGAAATAAATTGTTTGGGATAGTAATACATGGGATATGACTGAAAATGAATCAAAAAGAAGAATTGCTGAATTGCTCTCCACTTTCAGGAACAAAGTACTATGACAATTAGAAACAAGACAGTACTGAGAGATGGTTCAGTTGGCAAAGAGCTTCCTTTGTGACCATTTGGATATAAATTCAATCTCCAGAACCTAAGAGGGAAACAAAAAAGTTAGGCATGGTTTCTCTGTGATTATAATCCCAGCTCAGGGGAAATGGAGACAGGTGGAGATCTAGCTCCTTAGACAGCTGACAAGCCCACTGGTGTGCTCCAGCACAAAAACAAAGAGAGGCCCTGCCTCAAAAGCAAAGCAGATGTACCTAAGGAATACCATCTAAGGTTATGACCTCCACATGCACATGCATGCTCTCATGTGCATGTGTATGCATGTGTGTCCACACACACACACACACACACACACACACACACACACACACACACTATCTCCTAAGCTATCTTCTCTTGATTAGAGGTTTGATAGGTTATTTTAGGCCAGGGAAAATTAGGCTAACTTTGATGGCACTAAACTTCTCATGAGGGCCCTGTATTCTCAGAAAAAACAAAATGACAGTATTAAATAGCTACACTCTGCCAAGTTGTGACATGTGTACACATGTCCTTTCTCTGTCCAACCTTTCTCACACAGCACTAGGTATGAGATGATGCCTAAAGTCTCCTTGCTCTGTAGAAACACACATTTGTTTGGAATTAAGATGTTCTGTAGAATTTCAGGTATGAGCTGGCGAAATGATGTTTGACTCTAGCTAGGAAGGAAATGACTATCATGAGACAGCACTACAAATGCATCAGGAAGACAGCAATTAAATTACACACCTGATGCAGGCAGCAGTTGGTGAAGATGATCCAGACCTATGATACTGCTGAGCCTGTAAGATGGTGAAATCAATCTGGACCGCAGTTACATTATCTTACAAAACTGTTCATGCTCTCATAGTACAACTGATTGCACTGCTGACATTTATTCCATTAAAACAGATAGCCTTATAAGTAGTAAAATAGGAGAATAACTCTCGTATCTTTTTGTTTGTTTGTTTGTTTGTTGTTTTTTGAGACAATTTCTCTATGAAGCCCTGGCTGTCCTGGAAGTCACTCCATAGACCAGGCTAGCCTTGAACTCAGAGATCTGCCAGCCTCTGCCTCCCAAGAGCTGGGATTAAAGGTGTGTGCCTCTACTGCTTGGCATAACTTCAGTACCTTAATAGAGTTAAGTGGTTAAAAAAAAGTAACGTTCAGCTTGTGAGATGGTATATGGGGCAAAACTGCTTACTTACTGTGAGAGTTGGATGCTCTGAGATTGATTCCAGAGGAAATATTTAAGGAGAGAACTGACTCCTAAAAGTTTTCCTCTGACCCCCACACATGTGCCATGACACCCCCAGACCTATACACCTCCAACAGGTATGTAATAAATGATAAAATGATAGCAAATAAAATTTCAAAGCCTGATGGCACATCCATACCAAAGAATACTATTCAGTAGTGAAAGCAGAGTGCTGACAAAGTGACGTTTGGGGTGAATATCCCAGAAATTAGCCAAATTATTAAAGGACCCCAATTGAGCTAGTAAGAAACATTCTTGGAAGAATGTCATTTTAGGGTTTCTATTAGATCTTTATTCACAAACACTGAAATGTATGTAACAAATTGCAGCAATATTTTTCTATGAATTCACTTTTTTGAACATATGGCTACATTATGAAATAAATATCCACATCTGTTTCTTGGGGTTAAAAAAATAAAGGTTTATTGAACAAATAAAACAAGATCCCAATTGCTATATACTTTCTCATTCTAGGTATGTGTTATTCTTTAAGATAGAATTAGAGAATAGAGTTCTGGCAATCCGGAGGGAAAATTAAGCTGAGATGGGGAGACATTAGGTTACAAAAGGCCTGCAGACATTAACATCATTGGTAAACATAAGATGATCTGTAAATGATGAAGTAAAAGCACACATACAAATGTATATAAATTGCTGATTTTTAACAATGTCAGTAGATTGCTTTAATGCCAAACTCCTGATTGTGACATTGTACTAGAGCTATGGTCCATGTTATATCAAAGGGTAACAGAATAAAGATTGGGAGTGGTGAGTAATTTCTTCTAAATACACGTGAGTCCCAGTTATTTTAAGCATGTTTAAAAGTTAAACTTAGGGGTGAATCCATAGCAATGTTCTTTCTTGGGGAGAATCTATAGCAATGTTACACAATGGAGTACTACTCCTTGTGGGGAAAATGATATCTTGAAATTTGAAGGCAAAGGGAACTAGAAAAAAACCATCCTGAGCGAGGTAAACCAGACCCAGCAAGACAAACACAGTGTGTACTCACTCTTAAGTGAATGTTAGATGTAAAGCAAAGACTAACCTGTACAGAACCCCAGACAAGCTAAGAAACAAGGAGGACCCTAAGAGAAACATTCATGGATTCACCTGGAAGGGGAAATAGACAAGATCTCCTGAGGAAATTTAGAGAGTGTGGGAAGGGGGAAGGGGAGGGGGAGGAGAACATGAGGCAATGGGATGGTCAAGTTGAGGGAAGGACAGAGAGGGAGAGCAAGGACAGAGATATCTTGATAGAGGGATCCTTTATGGGGTTAGTAAGAAACCAGATGTTAGGAAGATTTCCTGACCGAGCCACTCTGCCGAAGCAAAAAAATCCCAATCAAGCCAAATCAGACAAGATGAAAAGATATCCAGGTTTAATTAGACACCTGCATTCTCAGGTGGCCCGAGGGTAAACGGGAAGCTGCCAACATGACCACTGGAGAGAAAGGGGGAAAATCATGTTTTTATTTTGGGGCGGAGCAGTTTAAATAACTTGTGGGAGTGGTCTTGGACTTTTCTGGGGAGGGGTCAAGGTTTGGTGGGCTACCCTGACCCTTCTCAGGAAGGAGTCAAGATTCGAGGGGCACAGGGAAGGAGCCTCCAAAGATGAAGGCTGAAGGCTGGGATTACGTTCCAGACTGTATAAGGGTTGACAGTAAGCTGAGGTGATATTTATGACCAATATTTTAAGCTCTCTTTGGAGAAAGGGGCATTGACTCAAGTCTGGCTACTTCCTGCAGGTATGGGGCAATGTGGGGGAAGGGACAGCTGGGTGTTGGTGGGTTTATGCTCAGTGAGAGGTGTGGCTGGAGAATGTACTTTATCCATGACATTTAATGACGTTTCCTGCTAAAATACAGACAGGTATGCCTCTTTAACAGGCTTCATAGTCCAAGATTAACAGGTTTTAGGTGTGTCTTCAGAGGTTCAGCATTTCCAATTTACTTTAATTGTCTTCTAAAATCTGTTCCAGTTCTCTTAAAGTTCTGCTACACCAGCACCAGCCAGTTTCAAGCATATTTTACAGGTCACTCCTGCTGCCTGGGACAAGACCAACTCACAAAGTACTCTCCCGATAATGCCAAACACCTGCGATAGCTCCTGGGACTTCACCATTGATACCAACTCTTCTGGATCAAGGACACCTACCAACTAAAATTTGGTTTTATCTGCTATTGTGTCCCATCCCATGGCTAGCCCCACTTCATAGGGCCAATAATAACAACAATATTTTTTCTCCTAGCCACCTTTATTCTCATCTCCCTCAAAAAAGCGGCTGCCTAAGGACTCCAGGATGACAGCAAGCCAGATGCTTCTCCAGCCACTTCTCTTACTGTGTGTAAGTGCACCAACTATAAGCTCTCTCCTCTCCTACATCACCCCATGCCCACAGGAAGTAGCCAGACTTGTGCCAATGCCCCTTTATCCAAAGAGAGCCTAAAATGTTGGTCATAAATATCACCTCAGCTCCTTGTCACCTCCCTATATCCAAAGAGTCTAGAATGTAATATTAAGTTGGGGGCATCATCCCAACCCTCTTAAACCCCTATAATCCAAGAAGTCTGGGATGATAGGAAGCCCCTGGCCTTGGGGTTGCCCCGTCCAAAGTCCCAACTCCCAGCCTGCCAAGCGCTGACCCCTCCCCAAGAGAGGATCAGGACCACGCCCACAGGCTAGTGCCAGAAAAAGAAACACATGGTTTCGGGTTTGCGTGTGTTTTTCTCCTCGCCACGCTGTCTCAGTCCACCCGAGAGTGCTGCATTTATTAAACACAGGCATTTTAATTTGGTCTAATCTGTTTTCACTGGAGTTTATTTGTATCAATGGAGTGTTTTTCTTAAGATTAAACCAAACACCAGACATTAAGGAAACTCCCAGGAATCCACAAGAATGACCCCATCTAAGACTCTAAGCAATAGTGGTGAGGGTACATGAACTGACCTTTCCCTGTAAATGCTATAGAACCTTCATCCAGTAATTGATGGAAGCAGAGGCAGAGACCCACAGCTAAGCACTGGGCCGAGCTCCTGGAGTCCAGTTAAAGAGGGGGAAGACTGATAATATGAGCAAAGGGGTCAAGACCATGATAGGGAAACCCACAGGAATATCTGATCCAAGCTAGTGGGAGTTCACTGACTCTGGATTGACAGCTGGGGAACCAGCATAGGACTGAACTAGGCTCTCTAAATACGGATGACAATTGTGTGGCTTGGGCAGTGTTATGGGGCCACTGGCAGTGGGATTTATCCATAGTGCATGAACTGGCTTTTTAGAGCCCATTCCCTATGGAGGGATATCTTGCTCAGCCTAGATATAGGGGTAGGGCCTTGGTCCTACCCCAAGAGATGTGACAGTCTTTGTGGACTCCCCATGGGAGGCCTCACCCTCTCTGAGGAGTGAATGGGAGTAGGGTAAGGAGAAGGTAGGGGAATTGGGAGGAGGAGAAGGAGGGGGAACTGGGATTGGTATGTAAAATAAAAAAAAAGATTGTTTGAAAAATAAAATAACACAGAACAGTTAACATGGAATTCTGCACTTAAGGCACATCTTTATAGTGCCTTGTATGTTTATAGACACGCACCTGACGCCTAAATCTTGATTTAGCATCTTTTATCAGGCACCTAAAGCTTAGAAATAGCATCTTTTGAAGATCCAAGAGCTCTATTTTAATTCAGTTATATTTCAGGCCACACAATATAAATGACAGATAAATCTCTATAATTCATGATTATCAGATAAAGCATTAATAATAGAAATATTGGGAAATTGGTGGGCTTGCTTCTTCACATTTCCAAGTAACTACCTCACGATGGACACTTGCTCTTTGAAACCCAGAAACATTTGTGAAAAAACTCTGGAATCTATGTAGCTCTCAAAGCTTCATCACAGTTGTCTGGGAGTTGTTTTCATTTTAGGTTGGGGAGTGGGAACTTCTGCCTCAAACCCTTCTCCCAATTTCTTGGTTCAAAAATGGAGCATGAAAACGAGAGAAGGATTTAAAAATGATTCATTAAGTCACTCTCCATTAGAAACTGTGGAAACCATGGGGACCAAAGTCACGGAACTGATGCACTGTGCTGAGCTTGTGCTCTGAAGTGGTGATAGGGTGGGGATTCTGATGGGCGCTGGGCACTGTAAGAGGGTTTTCATGAAAGCTTGGCATTCCTAGAGATGTATCTTAAAATATTTATTTTTGCTTCATGTGCATGAGTGTTCTACTTGCATGTATGTGTGTGGGCCAGCCATGATAAGCTAAGCATGAACAGGTCATCCAAAGGAAGTTCTTTATTTCCAACCTGTAATGATCTGTTCTGTCTCTTTAAGATACAAGCCACACCCACTCCCCCCATCCGCTGAGGCAGGCAGATCTTCCTTCCTGCTTGCATCCTGAGTCTCTTCCTCTTTTCTATCATCCTCTCAAAGAGGCAGCTTCTGTCTCTCCCTCTCTCCCTTCTCTCTCTGTCTCTCTCTTTATCCCCTCTCCCTCTCTACTCTTTTCCTCTTTTCCCTCCCCCCTCCATAACCCACTAAATAAATATCCAACCTCACCCTGCATGGCATGCTTTTCTGCCTGTCTCTCGCCCACCACCACCATGTGGCTGGCTGCCTGGGATCAGCTGCCTTCAGAGACCTGTGGCATGGGAACTGCATCATCCCTGCTTGGGAATAGCTGCTCTCAGGACCCCCTGCCCACTGTCACTTTTCTGCCATTGCATTTTTTATTTTTTCCATTACACAAACATTATTACCTGCCAGAGCAGAACTTGATAAATTTAATAAGAGCTCCGAGTCTCAGTAGTTTACCCTAAAGCAATTCCTGGCTGCAAGAGGAACCACAAGCTGAGTTACCCAACTCCCACCCAAGAAGAGACCATTCAAAGGAAATGCCTAACATTCTAAGCACTCTAGATAGGATCACCTGCCAGTACACCTCACCAGGACACCCCTAGACAAATTTCAGCCAGAAATCCCTCACCCCCACCTTTACTACTATAAAAACCCAATTCTAATTGAGCTTGGGGCTCTCCGGTTATTCAAATATGTTGGACATGCAGAGAGACCGAGTTTGCAAACTTGTTTAAAATAAAAGCTCTTTGTCTTTACATACGGGATTCAGCTTCCTTGTTGGCTTTTGCGGGGACTTTGTGAATTTGGGAATGATTTATGTACCATGTGCATCTAGTGCCTGAGAAGGCCAGGAAAGTGTGATAGAACTGAAGTTACAGATGGCTATGAGGTGCCATGTGGGTGCTGGGAACTCATACCAGGTCCTCTACAAGAGTGTGAAGTGCTCTTAGCCACCAGCTCTCCAGCCTCATTAAATATGTATTTAAAAAAAACCCACTCTGCCTGAATTTTAGGTAATAAATGAAAAAAAAAAGAAGCCCATAGCAAGTGTGGAGACTTCTGAATAATCCTGAAATTAAGTTGATTTAAGAATAGGAACCAAGAGGTGAGTGATTAGCCAGATAGCTGGGCACCCCACTCTCTTGTCCCTAGGTACTGGCAAAACCCCCAGCCCCTCCCGACCTGCTTCAGTTTCACTAGCCACCCAGCAGGCTAGCTTCCTGAAGGTAGGCTGCTCCAACACCCCACCTCCCCGCCATCAATGGACCCTGTAAGCTACAAAGCCCTCTGTGTTCCAAACCCACCCATCCCATGCAACCTCAGAGGAACTCTGAAGCACAGGCTGAAACTGTACAGAGTAGACCAAGAGTGTGGGCTAAGAGAAACCTCAGCGACAACCTGACACACAGACAGTGACTACACAGAGCAGACTAATAGCAGCTCCCTAAGACACAGACAGCAACTGCAAGGACTGGACCAAGAGGCAAAGACACTGCCGGCACCAATTGGATGAAGAGATGGGAAGGCGCCAATGCAAAAATTTATGCAACAACCAAAAAAGCAACATGGTAATGCCAGAACCCAGTGGTTATACAACAGGAAGACCTGATCATCATAACCCAGAAGAAGCAGAAGAAAATGTTCTTAAATATAACTTTATTAAGATGATAAAGACCCTTAAAGAGGAAATGAAAAATTCCCTTTAAAAATGGAGGAAAAAACAAATAAAAAATGCAAGAAATATATAAATCTCTCGAAGAAACTCAAGACAGCTAAGAAAAAGTAACCAAACAGGTGAAGGAAACAGTTCAAGATTTGAAAACTGAAATAGAGGCAATAAAGAAAACACAAACCAAGGGAATTTGGGAAATGGAAAATCTGGGTAAATGAACAGGAACGACCAATGCAAGCATAACCAACAGAATACAGAGATGGAAGAATCTCAAATGTTGAAGATATTTTAGAGGAAATAGATTCATTTATAAAAGAAAATGATAAATCCAACCAATTCTTGACACAAAACACCCAGGAAATCTGGGACACCATGAAAAGACCAAACCTAAGAATAATCGAATAGAAAAAGGAGAACTCTAGCCCAAAGGCACAGAAAATATATTCAACAAAATCGTAGAAGAAAACTTTCCAAACCTAAAGAAGGATATGCCTATGAAGGTACAAGAAACTCGCAGAAACAAAGTAAATTGGACAAAAAAAAGTCTCCTCACCATATAATAATCAAAACACAAAACATACGGACTAAAGAAAGAGTATTAAGAACTGCAAAGGAAAAGGGTCAGGTAACATAAAGGCAAACCGATCAGAATTACATTTGACTTCTCAGTGGAAACCACGAAAGCCAGAAGGTCCTGGATAGATGTGCTGCAGACACTAAGAGACCATGGATGCAAACCCAGACTACTAGACCCAGCAAAGCTTTCAATCACTATCGATGGAGAAAACAAGATATTCCATGACAAAACCTACCTTAAATTGATTAAGGAATAGGAGTTAAGATTTTTGTACTTAGAGGTATTTAGGAAAATTCAACTTGGCTCACAAATTCACATTTTTATTACTAGTCAAATGAAAACAAATCTTTTAAGATCTTTGCAAACTAATGCAGTGATCCTTATTTGTAAGTCACTGCTTTCCATATCACTGTTCTTATATGTTACTTTTGTCATATATTTAAGGACATTACAAACAGGCAATCTTTAGAATAGCATGCTACAAGATAGTATCAATTGAATGTTTTTGACGAATTCATATTTTATTTACAATTCCAGGCAATTTATTTTTGCATACCAGCACAACAAAATGATATGTTTAGAGCACAAGATAAAAGCGTTTGAAAACCTACCCTTGCTTATTGTTATTTTGCATTATGTCAATGCTGCACTGTAAGAAACACTTTAATAAACAATCTTACATGTTTTATTGATAGGACCAGGGACTAGATCAGTGTTGGGTAGTTGCATACACTGTACAATACACACAGAAATACACAGTTCTATTCCCAGCACTGTAAATAAGAAAAGCTCATTGATAAACTACTCTGGGGATGTTGCTCAATTGTTGCTTCTTAATAAGATATAAGATTTCCTTTCAATCATTTGTGAACTTCATAGAATGGAGTAGAATAATGGTCATCAGATTTTGGAAAGAGTGTGCTGGGGAAGAGAAACATTGAATAGGAAGACCAAAGTACAGCTGGAGAGAAGGTGTCTTTTCTGGTTTTCCATGGTGTGGTAGGATAACTAATCATGAGCAATTGATGATATATTTCAAAACAGCTCAAAGCCTAAAAAATCTCCCAATACAAAAATGACTACTCTTTGAGAAGATGGAAGTAACTGCCACCTTGACTTTATTCTTACATATTATGTACAAACGTCAAATGGTCATAGTTTACCCCATACATATGAGCAGAGCATGTCTCAATACTCAAATGAGTTTTTTTAAAAACTGATCTTAGTAGAATAAATAACTGAGTTTCTTTAAATAATAGTGATTTTATTTTATGGACACAGCATATTTTTACTCTTAGTAACATTTATGCCCCTCTGTCAAATGTATAGATTTTGTAGAAGAATTTGAATAATTACATCACTATCTCCCAAGCAAAGAAGATTGAGTCTTTGGAGGGAGGATGTCACAGTCCTAATTATTCAGACATGGCTCTATGTGAGCATGTCTTTGGGCCTCTAGACTCATCACACTAGTAGTATAGTGTGGTTAGTTTCCAATCTGTCAAGACAAGATTTGGAGCAGTTAGAGACCAACAGCCAAAAGTAATGAGTGCTTCAGCCCCTCAGCAGATATTATCTGTCTTCAGCCACTGAGAAAACATGTTCCTTTAAAAAAAAAACATGGCAATACCCTTACTGATTCCAGATCTTCTGTTGGAACATAAGCAGTTATTGACAGATGGCATGAGGCAAATAAGTTGTTTCTTTGGATGTTGTTGTGTTGTCTGGATTGAGGCTGGGGATGGAACATGGGACCTAGAACATGCCTGACAAGCACTCTATCCCCAGCATGATGGAATTCTGCAAATGCAGATTACTTGCATCCCCAGCACAATGGAATTCCGCAAACGCAGATGACTTGCATCCCCAGCACAATGGACTTCTGCAAACACAGACGTCTTGCATCCCCAGCACTATGGAATTCTGCAAACACAGATGACTTGCATCCCCAGCATGATGGACTTCTAAAAACACAGATGACTGCATCCCCAGCATGATGGACTTCTAAAATCACAACTGAAGCATTTCTCTTCTTGCTTACAAATCTATGTTTTTGACTCATTGATTTAAGTATCAGGAAAATAATGTGGGTTTAATAACCAATAAGAGGTCATTTGTGTTAGATGTCTGGAACAAAAATTATGATGAGGTTAAGTGGATGTTAGTTTAAAAAGGTTACAGGGCATAGTCAGTTCATCAACTAGAAGTGCTTAGTGTTGGTTAATCAGCTAAAAACAGGGAGACTATTTTTCATCCCTTCTTAATGGAAACTTATGAATTCAAGAGGAGTAGATTAGAATAGTCTTCATTAGATGTTGTGAAGATAAACTGATTTGGGTGTAATTTATGCTCCTCCAAACGATTCAAACACATGCAAAAGCAGACTGGTGGCTGAGGAGATGGCTCATTGTATAACATACTGTCACACAAGAAGGAAGACTGTAGTTCAGGTCCTCAGCACTTACATAAATGCTGGGTAGGCATTGTGACCTTCCTATAATGCCAATACTTAGGATAATGAGAGCAAAGATATCTTGAGCAAGTTGATTGGCTAGAATGACTGAATCAGTTCAAGTGAGAAACCCAACTCAATAAATAGGGCAGAAACCATACAAAAAAATCCCACCACTTGATGTTAATTTGGAGCCATTGCACACACACACACACACACATACACACACACGTGTGTGTGTGTGTGTCCACACATGTGCAAACATTACACAAATGCACATACATATACATGGAAAAACTATTAAAAACAAAATTAAAGAACAATGGTTGAACAACATTCCCTGCAAAAGATAATCCAACATGAAGTATCTTTTTAGTTTTGGGATCAGAGATTCTTTTGAAATTTCAGATAAAAATTTTGGACCCTTTCTCTTAAAAAATGTGTATCAGAAATAGAAAATGCAATATTAATAAACACACAGATGCAAAAAAGACTCCAGATAACTAGAGTAATCCTGAGGAAAAAGAACAATGTACAAGTACAGGACCCGACTTCAAGCGATCCTACAGTCATAGCAAAGAAACCCAGCATGTGCTTGATACTAAACAAACACAGGAATCAGTGAAGTGAAGTAAAGGACACATATACAAACCCATGCAGCAAGAGACACCTTGATTTTTGTACAGATGTGGAAAAGACATACGAGAAAGTAAACTATTCAACAAATGACAATGGGGAAGCTGGCTTTTCAGGAAGAATGAAATATGATATTTATCTCTCTTTCTGTGCAAAACTCAGATCCAGATGGATGAAAGGCCCTAGTGTAAGACCTGAAACCATGAAACTGTTAGAGGGAAAATAGGGCAACACTTCACCACCTCAGCATAGACAAGAAATCTCTGAAAAGACTTCAAGGGCACACAAAATAATGCCAAGAACCGATAAATTAGATTTCATGAAATTAAAATCTCCTCATTGCCAAAGTATCAAACGCATTAAGAGGGAGCCTGGTGAATGAGAGAAAACCTTTGCTAATGACAAATCACACAGGATTAATATCTAGAATACACAGAGAAATGAAAAAAAACTGAAAATGAGAAAGCAAACAACCCCATCAATAATTAAACTAATAAAACAGAGTTCTTAAAAGATAAAGTACAAATGACTAATGAACAAATGTTCATTCTTAGTGGCACAAGAGAAATGAAAATTAAAACTACATTGAGATTCCATCTCGGCCCAGCCAGACCTGTAAACATTTAACAAACAAAAACAAAGAAACAAATTACAAGAGCTAATGAGAATGCAGAGAAAAGGGAACCTTGAATATGTCAAGTGGGAGTGTTAACCAATCCAGCCACTATGGAGACATACATATTTGAGGACCCAGTTAGACCCCTCCTAGGTATTTACCTAAAGGACTTCAGATCAGTATATAACAGAGATAATTGCAAATTGGTGCTTACTGCAGCACTATTCACAAAAGATAAGTTAGAAAATTGACCCAATATATGTCAACAGATGAATGGGTGAAGAAAATGTGATTTACATAAACCATGGGGTTCTTCTTGGTCATAAAAGAAAATTATATCATTTTCAGGGAAATGGATGCAACTGGAGCTAATGAGATTAAGCAAACTGAATCAGCCTCAGAAATATAATTTTTTTGTATTTTATTTGTGGATTCTAGATTTTATGTAAACATATAAAATTATATGTGTATATATGACATGAAGATTGATGTAAAACTACCATAAGAAGAGGAGTGTAATGAGAGATAAGAGGAGGGAAAGATTTATAGGTAAATCATATACATGTATGAAAATCCATATGAAAACCAGTATCATGTATGATGAATATACACCAGCTAAACACTGCAGTGGAGAAAGGTGCTATGTGCAAGACTCAAGATTGGACTGTTGCTCCCAGGTTTAACAAGATGGCAGGAGAGAACCAACTCTGGAGAGTTGTCCTCTGATCCACACAGCACACACAAACATACACACACATACACACACACATACACATAAAACACACACACACACATAATACAATTTTTTAAAGTTGCCAGAAAATTCTAGAAAGATTATGGCTTGAAGATGACTCTTCCAGTGGTGTAGGATTCCCCTTTGTGTGCTGTGATTACCATTAATGAATAAAGAAACTGCTTTGGACCAATAGCAGGGCAGAAGTTAGTTAGGTGGGGGGAAAACTAAGCTGAATGCTAGGAGAAAGGAGATTGAGTCAGCAAGAAACCATGTAGCCCTGCTGGAGACAGACGCCAGAACTTTACCTGGTAAGCCACTGCCACATAGCAATACACAGATTAATGGAGATGGGTTAAATTAATATGTAAGAATTAGCCAATAAGAAGCTAGAGATAATGGGCCAAGCAGTGTTTTAACTGATACAGTTTCTGTGTGAACTGATGGGAACCAACAAGCAGCCTTCCTCCAACAAATTGGCACCCAGCGTGGCCAACTAAAATCCTGAGAGGATTGGAAAGAAATTCTAGACACTAAAAAACAAAGTTTAGCTTCATTTTTTCCTGAATGGACTCTGCTTGCTGGCGGCATGCTGCAGCTCCTTTAAAAGAGGTGTTTATGATTCAGTGATAGCAGAAAAAAAAGCCATGCAATTTTGAAATGCTGGTTTTCTGGGCCATGTTACCAGCATGACCTCTGGCTATTTCAGAAGACAGAGCATTTGAATGGGGTTTGTGAGCAATGTGCTACGGCTTGCTTGGTGGCAACGCGGACCAGCTATGTGCCTACAGATTGGGCAGTATGTATGGCTCTTGGAGATGGCAAGAAGCTCCGCTATGCTGGACTATGCAGAGCAAGCAGAAAGTACCATTTATACCCCAGTAATGCCACAGCTTACGTTTTTCAGAAGCTCTTAGCATTTTAAGAAGCGCTCCTGGACAGTAGAGAATTACAGATACACAATAGGACAGATTCAGACATAAAAGACCTCTAAATGAGTCACAGTGTTGGATGTACGTAGGCTTGGGAGAGAGAATAGAGTAAGAACAAGCTATGTAAAGATGGAGAATACACAGAAAGTTTGAATTATGTATCCTATTGTGTTTTATTTATTTTTTTTGATTCTGGGGACTTCTAGGCTAACCCAACATATATATTTTAAAAGTGTCTTGAATTCAAAATATGGGTCTAAGGATATGTTGCTTTGGAAAAGAAGTTCTTTTTTTTCCACAGAGGATGAGAACTTGTGGAAAAAAAAAGAAGTTCTTTTTTTTTCCACAGAGGATGAGAACCTGTGGAATACTTCCAGACTAATGTGCTTTGATGGACTAAGACCCCATGAAAGGTCACCTTGAACACCCCTCAAAAATTACTTTATGCAATAAACAGCAGGAGGCAATATGGAAAAAAACCTATACCCATATTTCCAAATATTGTTTATAAATGTTTGTTTATATTTAAAGGGAGATATGCTATAGAGATTTGCATTGTTATGGATCTTAGTTTATTGATACACATTTAAGATTATTTTTATGTGTATATTTCTGCTCTTGTTTAAGGTATTGTGTTTGTACAGCTCATTTATAATAATAAAGCTTGTAGTCATGTTAGTTAGATTTTCTAGATGTACATAGATATATTTTAGTTATATAGGTATTCCTCAAATCTTTCAGAGACCATCAGAATATGGCATTTAAAATATTTAAGAAGTTAGGACTTTTCATGACACTGAGACACATATTCTCCTGGCAGCACCAGTCTGCTTCAAGAGGATGATGAGCATCAAAGAGGCACCTTATGGAGTAGGTTAGCCATTTGGGCAAGAAACTGCTCTTGCCTGGACTGCTTGATGAGCTGGACATGCAGGACCCGCAGAGAAATGGCTGCTGAACTTGCCTAAATATGAGACGATACTTAAGGGTTCCTGCTTTATGAAAGAGTCTGCTAGACATTCTGTAGGACACAGAAGAAAGTGACTGACAATATAGGCAGAACTGTCCTTGAAATTTCTTGCTTCATGGAAAAGTCTGTTGGATACTATGGTCCCATGGGTTGAAGATGGATGCCCCAACAGTACAGAAGAACTTTGAGTGACTGTCCAGGCAGTGAGATGTCTCTGTCAATTCT
>LOEQ01006500.1:119607-130824 GCA_001685075.1 Bramus lutescens | reverse complement strand
CCCACAGGGCAGGGAACCCTGACTGCTCTTTGGACTGGAGAAGGATGGGGAGGGTAGGGGGGAAATGGGAGCACGGGAGGAGGTGGAAATTTTTAATGAAAATAAATTAAAAAAATATATTTTAGGATAATATAATTGGTATCTCTCATCCTCTGGATATATTAGTTCGTGAAAAGATACTGCAGTGAAGGAACGGGAGGGAAGAGGTAGGAGGGAGGGAAGAGGGCTGATGTTTGGGCTGAGGCAGGGTGATTTACTTCAGGAATTTTATTTCATAACGCAAAAAAAATGGTGATTACAAGAAAAACCATACTGAAATGTGAAGAAAAATTTCTAAAGTGTGAGAAAAGATAAGCTATCTAGAGGAATGCAAACATTTGTCCGGATGGGAGCTAGAATATAGGAAGAGAGAAAGTAATTGGAGGAAACTTATATCAACAATCTTCTGATCTGTGACCCAGGGTCTAAAACTGATGCGACTTAGTAACTCAGTCCATCCTTTCACCAGTTCCAAGTACTGTGTGATTCTTCCCATCACCAAGAAACCTGTATCACTGCATGAAATGTAACTTAACTAATGCAATTTTAATGGATTAAGCACTAATGGTATATGACCACCTATTCTTGTGGTTAGCCCCTCAAAGTTTAACTCATGGCCTCAATACCATAGACCAATGTGAGGGCTCTCATGAAGGCATCTAGTGCCTAAATATGTTTAGATCACTGTACTATGTCTATGGTCATGGTATGCCTGGCTTCCCTATAGCCTTGTCTATCAGGAGCCACTTTGTCTTCCAAGCATCTTTCTCAATTTTCTGTGGGCGTTTCAGACTGATGACTACAACATGGGCTGTTCTCTTTCTCTCTCTTTTGCTATTTTTCTTTCACCACATTCTTAAAACTTGAAGCCCCTCATGCCTGCTATGACCTGTCTTTTCATTTTATATCATACATGTTCCCACCCGGGTGCCATAGTCCCCAATCACAAGCCAATAACATATTTTAATAGTCAGCCAAACCATGTGCCTTAGTCTAGGGCTGAATAAGAACACAGACACACAAGATGAGTGTGTCACAGTCTAGGGCTGAATAAGAACACAGACACATAAGATGAGTGTGTCACATCCCATTGCACAAACAGGAACTTGCACTCATCTTCGCAAAGCCACAAGCCTCTGGGGATTGTTTGCTGTCTCAAAACACCATGATAATTGAGTGCTAAATGTTATATACGTGTCTTTAAGACACATCTTTCCACTTTTAACTTTTATTTCCAGGCACGAGACTTTATTGCTTCCTAAATGAACACTTTTTCCTAAATGCTAACTGCCATGAAACTATGGGATTAAAGATTTTCAGGAGTATAGTTTGAAAATTGTTTAGTATTAGCAAGAAACAAGACTCTCGAGTTCAGAGTAGTGACTCTGGGAATGTCTGAAAGATTTATGTTCCTTTCTGAGCTGTCTTAGTTCCTTCTATTGTTTCTGTGACAAAATGTTATAAATAACTCAACTCAAGGCGAAAAGTTTTGATTTTAACTCAGAGTGCATTTTAGTTTTTTAGACTGTTTCTTTACTCTTTTCCTGCCCAGCCTTACTGGACCCTTGAAAGACCTGTTAAAGAAAGGAAATGAACTATTCCAAGCTATAATTTAAGTATATCCATGATTTCAATTCAGTATTCATTGTTACTAACATAATTTTATTCTTCTAGCTCCTCTTAATTTTATATTCAAGTGCTACAATACTTTTGGACACATAAAGGAACCTACATGTTTATTTGAAGATAACTGAGAGAAAATTGAATTTATATGGGACTCAAGAGTGCTCCGGGTTTCAAAGAAGTAAACTGGAAGAGAAGGATGTAGAAACAGGAAAGAGGTCCAATGATGAGTAATGATAAGGAACGGAGAGGCAGCCTGCTGTAGTCTGTGTGGAAATGATGTTTGTAAAACTGAAAAGGCAAAGGTCTTTGACAAAGAACCAAGACTGTGGAGCATATATTACTTTTATCTTTTATCTCAGTGAGAAATAATTAAGCTTTTCAAAAAGTACTAACTTTTATTTTTAATAGTTTTAGTGAGGTTTAATAATAAATAAAAACAACACGAATTGAGTCGTATGAGTGTATAAATACTCAGTCGACCGTTCTGTCATTCCACAGTCAGAATCATAGATGTGATTGGCACCTGTAAAGGGTGTCTTGCCTTTTGAAAGCTTAATTGATTAACAAGCTAAAATAATTAATAAATATATTTTATTTATTTTGGTGACAAGATTACATGGTCTCTGAACTAATTTTGAAATTTTCAATATTGTTTTCCATAGGCACTCTACAATATGATAGATCTCTAGAAGTTAATTCCAGTAGAAATGAAAATTTACTCTGTACATGTATTACTATAGTTACTGAAAACTATTACTGTGTTATAAGTTTTGCTCTTTAATATATATTTATATAAATAGAACCAAACCAGTTGATGGTGGTACTAGCCTCTAATTCAAGCTTTTGGGAGGCAGAGGCAGAGACAGATGAGTTCAAGGCCAGTCTGGTTTACAGAGTAAGTTCCAGTACAGCCAGGGTGATTACACAGAGAAACCCTGTCTTGAAAAACTAAAATAAATGTAACCAAATACTTTCTATCATTGTGTTCAGTAAGTTGACTGAACTCTGCTGTTTGCTTTCTTATTTGATTCAATATCTACATGTCAACATCTTCCAAAGAAAAGGTTAAACATTTGTGTCTCTGTGTAGTAATATAATATATGATAAGGTAAAATGTAATAATAATTTCAGGTTCAAATTAGAATCCCATATCTTATTAGAGAGAAGAAGCCATAGACCTAGTTTTCCATTTGTTCTTTTTGTTTTTAAATATGAATTTTAGAATTCAATATCATACTACATTTTGAGTGTGTCACACTGTCAACTAACACATATGATTTAATCCATTCCTTGAAAGTATAAATGAAATATAGAAGTCATGTAAATTGTAGAGATATGACATCATAGCAAGTCATATTTACTCAGTAACATGCATAGAGTGCTTTTCTCACTTTACCTAACTTCAAATCTTCTGTATACTGACCTCTAATGCCACAAAGAGAACATTTTCTTTGTTATAATTCTTCTCGTTCATAATTTGTTACCTGTTAGTGGAACGTATTCATCTTGCCAAATCTACTGTATTTGTAAGAACTTAAGGTAAAAACTACATGTTTTACCATTGGCCTTTACTGTGAAGGGTGTACCTTTTTCTCAGCTCATTGACTGGTGCTCTGCTCCAATTACACTCTGCAGTTAACTCTAGTTCTATTGTCTTCATTGTCCTTTTACCTTTTTATTTTGGAGTGTTTTTCATATATCTGCCTGCTGATTTCCATTTTATTGTTTCTCAGAATTAGCATCAATTTAGTAAACACTTGTCAAATTACTTTAAACATGTGCCATAAACTAAAGTCTAAAACCAACAAACCAAAAACCATATTCCAGTAGTGGTGGAAACCTATATTGCTGATTCATCTTGTTGAGGGGTGTATTATTCAGACAGATTTTGGCTACAGTTGCTTAAAGATTACCTGACATGTGAATTTACAGCTTAGTCATGTACTGCAGAAGATTGGTCTTTCAGTGTATCTGCTAGGAAATTTCTTTTCTTTTTATGACATCATCACATGACAGACTTATGTCTGCATGTCTGTGGGGCCCAAGGAACAGCACTGGCATCAAAAGTAGCAGTCAAAGAAGGTGTATGAGCTCAATTATGCCACACTTATCTGTTTAAAACAAATCACAGGGCCAACTATGATTTCAAAATATGAAATGAACTCACTTCTCAGGAAGATCAATGGCAGGGAGCTCCTAGGCTTTTTTGACTCCCGGCATTAACTTCCATCTAAAAATTATTTACTTTCTCCCAGAGGCCAAAAAACCATTCACTCTTTCTGAAATCTCAGTCTATACTTGTCATACATAGGCTTAACGTCCAGGGACTAATTATCTGTGACAAAGATGTAATAAAACTTTTCTATATACATCTGGCCTATTCCCTAGTTTCTAACACAAAGTAGATAATACCTTGCAATCTTCTGTTTATAAGAACAATGGATCTATCAGTTGTTACAGTGGTTAGTCTTGGCACCCTATTCTTAATATAAACATTTCTAAAACCTTTGGAGTCATTAACTAACAAGAAATTTTTCTGTTTCTTAATAAGATGGCAGAAATCTACAGTCCCTAGACAGTTCCAGGATTGGAGTAAGTCACTACTAGTTGAGTGAAGAAATAAATGGATATTAAACCTTTGAATAAAAACAGAACTACAGACAATAGTTGGAGATTAACTTGATTCTCACTAATCATTGATTTAATCATGTTCATGTAATGGAACCACATAGTGACAGTATTTGAACAACATCCGAGTATTACTTTCAGAAAGGGTGGTATACCCTAGGACCACAGAAACAATGTGCCTTTGTTAAATGAACTTCTAGATATTCCCATTTACCCCTTGATCCTATGTTTTCCTTTCCATGACAACCCAAAGACAGCCATCTACACGGATTCAGGCTCTGTGATCCTTCAAAGGAGACAGATGAATATCGAGTAACAAGGGACCTTAAAATTTAAAGATTGCTCTCTGAAGAAATCAGGATACGCAAGGCTTTGAAACTGGCATGGATAATTGGTGTCTAGGGATAAGGATGAGCTGTCTATCCTATCACTAACAAATCAACAAGAAGGCAAGACAGTTTTACTATTATATTACGGTCTGATTGATGGTTAGAGTATGGTAACACCTGAAGACAACATGACTCCTGAAGAAGATGGCAGATGCACTGTTTTCCAGGGCTCCCAACCTCAAGGTCTGACCTTAGGGGCATGATCAGTTTAGGAAGGGAAATATACATACATACATATATATATTTATGTATTCATATATATGTATATATATATGGACATTATTACACACGCATACACACGCAAACACGTATATATACACAGACATATACATACAGACAGACATACACATCCTTTCAAAGTCAAGCCTGGAGGTAGTATAGGAGGTGAGAATGCCACTTAACATGTGTCATTTTCTTAAAATCCTATAGTGAACTCACTCTGTAAGCCCTGTACTAAACTTTTGATAATCTCAAGACATAATATAACCCTGCATTGTGGCTCCTGGGACATACTTGGATTTAAATGGTTTATTCCATTTAAAGACGGATAATATAGACAACAATATTGTATAGCATTATAAAAATCTTTCACTTGGTCTAACACTGAATGTCCTAAGAGACAGTTAAAGGTGTTGTTCCCCATGGAATATGTGACTTTTGTCTCAGCATTGTATTCAAACACTGTATTTTTAACGAGATAAACCTTTGTCTATAGAGTTCTGTGCTTTTGGTCAAGATTAGAAAATATGTCCTTTCCTGTGAATAAATAGGGCCTGAAACACGGCCACGTGAGTCTGTTGGATCAGATGTGGAGAGGAATCCAGAGACTTAGTGCTAGAGATAGCACCTCAGACAAAGAGAGACTGAACAAGATAACTTCTCTGCATGCCTATTTTCATGGTTTCTTCTTTCTTTGGGATAACCTTAAATGCCATCTTCAAGTGCGATCTTCAGTTTGATGCTGTTTGGAATAGGTATGAATCCTACACACTCTCTATGTACATATGTGCAAACATTTATATATGTCTCTTTGTTACAAAATATTCATTTTAAAAATGGTAAAATAATTCTATATGTCAACATCTAAAACTAAATTTGAATGTTGTTAGAGTCTGGTACTGTTACTCTAACAAACTACAGTGACTAATTGATAAACTATAAGTATACTTGTATTATTTCTGGAATCTTAAATTCCAAGATTAGGTTATAGGAAGACATATTGTCTGTTGTAGGTCTAGGGTCCATTACGGATCCTGCATTCCCCATAAGGGACAAAAGTCACTGAAGGGTGAAGGACAAGAAAGTTTGACTATCTGTCTGTCTTCCTTCTTTCTGTCCACATGCCTATCAGTCTATCAATAATCTCTTAAGTATCTAGCCTTTCCCTCTCTATCTTCACACATATTAGCATGTCCAATGTATGGTTTGAAGGTGTTCTCCAAAATCTAATATTCTGAGAGCTTGTTCCTCATTATGGCACTACTGAGAGGTGATAGGCTTCTAAGAGCTTAGTACACCCTTGGGATGTATTAATGAGAGCCTCATGGGAGGGGCTGACCTTATGAGAGAAAGTTTTATAAAAGAACATATGTTCTGCCATGAGCCCCTAAATCATATACCTACAAATGCTGCACTTCCAGTTCTCTACTGTGAAGAGAATAAAATAAAATGTTTCTTTATAAAATATAACCAGTGTCAAGTACTTTGTTTTGTTATCAGGAAGACCCAGAGGTATTTATCAATGTGTTTAATTGTTTTTATGAATACCTCTCCATTTGTGTTTCTATGGACAACAATGGAATATGTCCATATATAATAGACATTCACACTTGTATGTCCCATTTTAGAATTCATTAACTATTTGAGGACAGGATCCTGCCCCCTCAGCTGTTGATAAGTGGGGACTCTTATTAGCAGGAGAATTACCTGGCTTTGTGTTGTGTTCTGTGCTGAATAATAATTCTAAAAGAGCTTAATTATTTCTAATGTAGAGAATAAATTGCTGTAATTTTGCGAAGCTTGGCCGAATGTGTTCTTTAGTTACTCTGAACACAAAACTTAATTTATATAATTTGAGTGCTCACTGTGATATTGCCTAGCAGCTGTGGCCTGAGAAAACCCAATAGTAAAAGATAGAGCTGTGAAAGACTCAGGCTTACATCTATTCTGCTTATTTTTCCTATATGAGAGTGTGCCCGAGAAGATGTAAAGTGATCATTGGATAATTTTATTGTGCTCTAAGTTTGGCCATCTCTTTCCCCAGAGATGCTAGAACCTTCATTGGCTCACACAGTGATGAAACTATTTTAGACAGGTTGGCTGATGTGGCTCCGGTGGTCACAAGGATTCTGCTGCTTTGGGTTCTTGTTAAAGAAAAAAAAAAAGATGAAGGTGTTCTAAGAAATAAACTGGAGAGAGAATAATATAGTGTCCAGAGGCATAGAATCTTGAAAATAAGCCTAAAAAATCCCTATAACAATTGAAAAAGATATTTGGGACATGCTTTTGTGACAGCGTCTGCTGAGAGAGTAGAGGGAGTAAACAGGGTCCATGTCTAGCAGGAGAATCTGGAGACTAACAGTGAAGACTCCAGGTAAGTGTTACTTTCTGCTCCTTCTGGTTATATGTGACTGGGAACCCACTGTGCTTCACTTCTGTGACATTTTTCAAGGTGCATTTAGTTCATACCTCTTGTGACCTAAGCCTTCACAACTTGGTAATTGTGGATCCTAGTTCTCTGCTTTAATTATCATATTCACTAATTAGTTTTCATGTCTCTTCTTTAAGTAACAAAACTTTATTTAAATAAAGAATGAATTACATGGATACAGGCTGGAAATTCTTCCCAAGGACTTTAAATACCAGTTATATGCTGCATACAGAGATTCTTCAAAAAATTGTTAAATTAATGTAGTTTCAAATAGAATACTCAGTGGTGTGCTGTATAACCAACTCTATATAAATATGCTTACTTATAAAAACTAATTTGTTTGTGTGTTGCAAATGTTTCCTTCAAAAAACTCAAGTATTAATGTTACATTCCTGATTGAGCAGTGTGAAAGTTACTTGCTCCAAGTTAGAATGTTGTAACTTCACACAGCACATCTCATTAAAACTTCAGTGTGAGGCTTGACAGACAGTCAAGTTCCTTGCTGCCAAGACCGAATACTTGAGATCATTCCCTGTGCTCCACAGGTTGAAAGGAAAGAACCATCTCTTACAAATTGTCTTCTGAGCTTCACTAATGCACTATGGTGCATGCACGTGCACACACACAAATAAGTGTAATTGAAAATACTTCTATGTGCACCTATATTTAGTCTTACTTAAATATTTTGATAATATAATATTTCATTTTCACAAAATAATTTCTCTTAAATCACTATATTGAAATCCTATCATACATATAATGGAGAATAAAGAAAATTAGCAACTCCAGTATTGACTATATAAAATTCAGTCAGTCAAAATATGAACTTGTTTAATTTACTTGGGGATTATTTAGTTAAAAGATATGTATTGTCATGTCTTGTATTGGAATATATAGGATCACTTGAAAATACAGCATCATATAATAAAATAATAAAATTGAAGACATGCTGTTGGCACAGTAGTTAAAACAGGAATAGCAATTGTGCATTTGTTGATAGTATTCTACTGTACTGAACCTTCTTAATGTCTGGTCTATGACAGTTGTGTAGAAGAGTGTTTATGTTTTGGAGGAGGTACATGTTGGATTATTTAGGGACAAAAGTACATCATACCTGACAAAAATACTCTCCCTATAAGTTCGTGTGTATGTCTCTCTACATACTGTAAGTCAAGAAATCAGTCTACCCTCTTTATCTACCTGTAATTTTTTTTTTACCTCTTATTCCTCAACCAACAGGGATCTAGGTTAAGGTGATGAAAGAATTTAGTAAGATTCTTATATATTTACATTTAGGCACATGACTACTTTCTGAAATAAATGGATTTGATGTGGCCAGATAAAAATGCTCTAATTTAAAGATATCACTTAAAGCTTGTTCACTTGTATGTATATATTGCTGATTTTGAATTCCAAATCAACACAAAGAGAGTAGGGAAATATCCAGGAGACCGGGTTTCCTTTGACTTGCCATTTCTCTGCTCTCCAGATCATGGATTCAACGGCTATGAGTTGTGCAATTTTGCCCTTTAGTTGTGTTGGTCGTTGGTCGTTTCTCTCAGAATCCATTTACTAGTGGATTATAATGTCGTTTATTTATTAACATCCCTACAGAAAGTTCTGCTCATGGAAGTATATTGATTTTACCTTGGTGATTTGGATCACTTATCTCTATAATTGTGAGTCCCCTGTTATTTAACTTCATAAATTCTCTCAGAACAAACATCCGGACTCATACCACTCATAAGCCCTCTGTACTTGCCTTTCCACCAGCCGCTGTACTTCGTGAAGCTCAGAACACATTCCTAAATTCCCACCTCTCTCATTATTCAATCCTTCCAAGGAAATCTCAACGTAGTTCCCTATCTTCTCTCCGATTGTCTGCACTCACGTTCAGAAGCATTTGCTTTTTTGCTGCATCTGAGAAAAAGGAAGGATGTGTTTAGCACCCAAGGAGTAGATTCCAAGGAAGCTTCCATGAATCCTGAAATACACAGATGCCTCAAACTAGATAATTACTTCACCAGTTCCAGAAGTACTGTTGGAATTCAGTAGCAATGACATACCAGAGCATCCCTCACACCCGCTGTCACACTGTTCTTTTTAATTTTTATTGCTTTATAAATAACACCATTCAAAATTTCCATTTTCCTCCTCCTTCCATTTCCCTCCCCCTCACACTTTCTAAGTGCAATTTCTTTTCATTTATGACATACAAAACTACACCATGCTGCTTGTTTGAGTAAATATATTTTGTACATCAGTGCCCTTGTCTGTCCCCTATATAGCCTCTTGTGCCTATTCTCTTTCCAAACATATATTACATATGTAAAGGTGTATATTATACATGTGTCCATGTTTATATATAATTTAAAAGCTGGGCATTCTTATTCCCACCATTAGTACATTTGTTAATTTAGGGATTAGCAAGTATTTGTTAATAAACTGTATTTATCCATCTTAGACATGGAATACAGCACAAACCAATGTTTCTTTATCCTCTTAAAGTGCACTGTAAAGTTAATGAATTATAATATCATCAGTGAGCTTTTAATTTAAAAATGTAGGAACAGGTATGTGGGGAAATGTTCTCAGAGATGTACCTGTGGAGAAAGCCACATAAGAATGCATTGGATAAGCACCAGAGGCACAGCAATCTAAATGAATTGAGACAGGAACACCTTCCCCAACAAGCTGGGCCAGGTGTCTGAAGTGAGCACTACTGCAAGTGTCAGAATGTGGTGTGGAAGTGTCTGCAGTGCTGTGCCTGCTGCACTGACACTTCAGAACACTTTGGGAGGCTTGGGCAGTAAACTCACATGATTTCTGCTTTAAATTAAACTCTCTAGCTTAAGTGTAGAAAATTATTCGAAGCAATAAAAAGCAAAGTACATACTGTCAAACCATCACTATTTCTCCCAGGGAGTAGTGTCTGTCCCCATGTGAGTTGTGTGGGTGTCTCTGTGTTCTTTCTTATATTTGGAATGGCAAGAGCCAGTAAAAAATTAAGGAGGGACAAGAAGACAGCTAGGAAAGCTTCATTTTTTCCAGGTCTCCAAATACCCGTAACTCACAATCATGACTTTACTCCTTCCCATCATTCTATGTACCTGCAGACTCCCAGGATGGAACATACACCTGGGTGAATAGATCAAATATTGGTCAAAAGATCACGTGTTTGCTTACTCTAGAAATACAAACTCTAACAAGGATTCCGAAATACACACCAAAGGTGAGCTCTATAAGGACCCCAAAAGACAGGGAGCTGCTTAGGGACCGCATGCTAATATAAGTCAGGCAAACCAGAGATCTGATGCTAAAAAGATTCTATTTGATCCACAAATCACAGGACATTTATAATTTCTTCTTATCAGGGTTGAGGTCAGAGTCTCAGGATGAGTAAGAGAGTCACAAAAATGAAATTATTGGCATTTAAGAAGCAGAAGTGACTTACTACCACCAGAGAGGTATGGACAGATTTTTTTTTCCAAAAATATGAAGAATTTAATGAAAAGAGATTCCACCCTCCCAGTCAGGGGAAGAACCATAGTATTTTTCCTATTTAATGTACCCTTAACAATGAGGGCACTGAGGTGTCAAACTCATTCTTAAAAAGAGTTGAAGAGCAACATAACTTAAAAAATTATTAATAATTTTAATTAACTGATTATATTATTATTATTATTATACTCTACATTTTTCTCTGCTCTCTTCCCTATTTCTCCCTCCCCTTCAACCCTTTCCCAAGGTCCCCATGCTCCCAATTTACTCAGGAGATCTTGTCTTTTTCTACTTAACATGTAGATTAATTGTATGTATGTCTCTCTTATGGTCCTCATTGTTGTCTAGGTTCTCTGGGATTGTAGTTTGTAGGCTGGTTTTCTT
>LOEQ01006500.1:98065-110370 GCA_001685075.1 Bramus lutescens | reverse complement strand
GGTTTTCAGATTGTTGGAAGAATTCTTGCATTGGTGCCTGCCCATCTCTTCCTACAAATGCTCTCCGATCGATCTTCTGGTACAGGATCAGGGCCCCTTTTTGGGCAGGGCCCTTGCTGACATGGTCGTCAAAAGGCCTATCTTGCTGAGGGCAGGCTATTAAAACAAAGGAACTCCCGCCTGCTTGAACTCACCATCTGGTCCCAGCACCCAAACAGGCTGAGCTGGGCGATCTATGGCCCCGAAGTATGAAAGGGAGGAGGTGCCTGAATGCAAGCTGGCATGGGGTAGGGAGCTAGGGGCAGTAGCGGGGATTAGGAGCTCCTGCAGAATGAGCAGGAAGTTTAGGAGCTTGGGGGATGTCTGAACTCCATTTCCACATGCCAGAAAAGCCCTCATCCCTCCGATGGATCTTCTGGTACAGTATCAAGGTCCCTTGCTGGTCAGGGGACCTTGCAGACAAAGGGTCTACCTTGCTGACAGCAGGCTATTGAAATAAAGGAACTCCCGCCTGGTTGAACTCACCACCTGATCCCAGTGCCCAAACAGGCTGAGCTGGGGGATCTATGGCCCCGAAGAAGGGAAGGGAGGAGGTGCCTGAATGCAAGCTGGGATGAGGTAGGGAGCTTGAGGATTGTGGTTTTTGAGGACAGCTTGGTCTATGCAATGGGGTCAGGTCTCTAAAACAACAGCGGAGTGCCAGAAATTAATTATTTTCAGTGCGTTATTCAGATTTGTAGTTTCCAAATTTCATAAGTCCAGTGCAGATTTTTGATGTTATACAGGATTTTAGCATTGCCCTTCATTTCCTGCAGGTATACAGTGTTTTCTCTTCTCAGCACCAATGTGGCAGTAAAATCCACAGTGACGATCAAATCTGCAACGGGCTGTGCCAAATAAACCTTAAGGGACAATAGAGATGAAACAAGGTGCTCAAATGTAGCTGCACAAACTGGCAGGGGAGTGACAGCGTAGGGGAAAATCACATGCTGTCTGCCAGGAAGCAAGAGTAAAACCTGGCAGGATGTGTTATATGAACCATGCAGCTCTATATATTTCGGTTTCCTTATTTTTACTGAAGCATTCATTCTTTTATCCTGAAGGCCAGATAGATAAAAGAACCAAAACTATTAATAAAGAGAAAGGGATAAAAGTCATAATTATGAGAAGAGATGAATATTCTAAATTCCATGTGTCATAAACCTTCACAACCTGCAAGTCTTTCTGAAAATCAATACTTGTAAATAGTGTTCTTCACTCTGGGCCTGGTGTTTTCAGGCTATGTCCCTGAAGAGGACTTGAAAAAATATCTTTGCAGGTCAAGCGAGATGACTTACTGAGTCTTTGCTATCACCAAACCTGAGATTAATTTGCACATACTACAACAGGAAGGAACAGAGTCCTGAAATTTTTCTGACTTCCATTTGAGTGCTTGGCAGACTTGTGCATGTATATAAGCATACAAAGTAAATACACAAATCAGTTAATTAATTAATGGAATTAAGAGTTTAGATGAGTGTAACTTGATAAGGCAGATGAATAGGGAGAAAGAAACATAGCTAACATAAGGAATATCTTAAAAAGTATATGAAAACCTACTATTTTATAAATGTGTGAGATATACATGTATACGCACAATTTTAATAAAGTTGTTCTGCAGAGTTATGGTAACTAATTTACCCTTGCTGTGATAAAACACTATGATCAAGATAAATATAAGGAATAAAGAGTATGTTGGCTCACAGGTACAGAGGGATAGAGTCTGTTAATGTGAGGACAGCTCAGCATGACAGCAGGAGCACAGGAACTGGCTAATCAGCTTTCTTTTCTCACCTTGTCAACACTTTTATTTTCAGAGAAATGCTGGGATTCACGATCAAGTTGTTGTTAGGGGTAATCTCTCCCTAGACCTTTCTCTCCGACATATGGAAGGCTGCCTATGAGCAGACATTCCCATGGCTACTTCCCTTTGTGTATATATTTCTAGTGACTTTCCTTGTCCTGCAAGGCCATCAGTCATACTTACTAAGGATTCAACCCTCATGGCCCTTTGCCCTCATTTAACTGTTTTTCTTTCTTAAAAGACCTGCTTCTTAATGCAGTTACATGGCAGGGCATGGGGACAACTAAGGCCTCAATACCTGGATTCAGGAGAGAATGTAATTCAGGCTACAATGAGCTTTAAACATCTCCTATGCATCCAACTGGGTGTTTTATAAAAAGAAAAATTGCTTTCAAGTATATTTGTTTTTAGTTATTTGCATGATTTTGCCCATTTTGTTGTTGTTTCTTTGGAGAACAATCTTCAGGTAGTCCAAACTGGTCTCAGACTTGTACTGTATCTAGAGGTGATTCTTTTCTTTTTAATAAAAAAAGTTGTGATTCTTTATAGGTTTCACATCATGCATCCCAATCACTTTCATCTTTCTCCCCTTTCCTCATATATCCCCCTTGCCTTTGCAACCTCTTCCATAAAGAAACAAAATTCAAAAGAAAACAAAAAATCTAAGAAAACAATAATGACCACGCACACACCACCACACACACACAACCATACACACACACATACACACATACACACACACTCACTAAGACATGGTGGGAAAGCTGTAGTGCAACACAGTGAGTTACACAATATTCCCCTTTGTCCATACGTCTTTACTTGTAATTGTTCACTACAATGAGTCTCTGATATGCCTTGAAGCTGCACCCTAGATATTGGGTTTTCACTGGGACTCTTGCTGTGTTATGTCATGGAGATCCTGGAACTTTAGATCTGCAGGTTCAGCAGTTCATAAATGAGGTGGATATTGGGATGCACCAGCGCATAGTCTTGGTTTTGGGCCTGCATGGTAACAGGGTTGGTCAGTTTGCTAGCTTTCCCTCATTGGTAACAGGGTACTATCTCCAGCGGTACCCTGCCATGCTCACCCACTGCAACAGGTAGTAAGGAGTAGGACCACTTTTCCTGGTCTCATGCTACTGGAGCCTGGTTCCCTGCACCCACACCACCAGGGTCAGCTCTACTGTTTTACCTGGGTGAAGCACAGGGCTTTGCTCGACTGAGTACTGTAATTTCAGATGTGTAGGGTTGGTTTTCCTGCTCTCCATGCTCTCTCACCTGAAGCAGGTGCTGGTGGGGAGGGGGTCATCATTTTCTCACCTATGCAGACAAGGCAGACAAGGGGAGTCAGGGTCAGCTCTCCTCTCACACCCTCAGGGTCTGCTCCCCTGCTCCCTTGCCAACATCATTAGCTTTATATACTGTCTGTGTGAGAGGTTCAGGGCCTGTTCTCCCAAGTGCTGCAGATAGTGAGGTTCTTCCTCTCTCATAACGTCAGGGCCAGTTCTCCCTTCTACCACAGGTGCAACGAGTGGAGGATGGGAGAGATCATTTCTCCCTTGTCAACTCCACCAAATGACAGATGAGTCATGGGGCTAGGTCCCTCACCCACGTTCACAGGGTGAGATCACCTACAACCCCTTCAACAGGGTCAGCTCTACTGTGCTGCCCAGGCATGGTGGAGTTGGTGTGTGTGGAGGGGGAGGGTCAGCTCTCTCCTATGCTTCATCCAGTGATGGGTCGGGCCTACTCTATGAAGTTCTAGACTCACTAGACTCACTGTCTTTAGTCATAACAGAAGCCATGGACATCAACACTTACCGAGACTGCCAGATGGCTACTAACCCAGTCACTGTCCTTTTCAATAGCCCGAGCAGGAATGTCATCATGGCGATGGTTGGCAGTACAGGGCACTCATATTGAAATGGTCCCAGTGAATGCATGACCCTATAACATACACATGACCTCAGATGGCAGCCCAGGTCCTGGCTATCTGCATGTCCCTCAATGGACGCCAGAGCCTTGGACATCAAGGAAGACCCTGCCTGTGACTGGGTCCCAGACCCAGATATAGCCCGACTATAGTATGGCCTATGGGTAACAACCCTTCCACAGCTGGTGACCCAGATCCTGGGCATCTGTATAGCCTTCGGTGCCAACACAGGCCTTGGACATCAACACAGACCCAGGCTGCAGTAGGTACTATGTATAAATCCAGCCAAGATTCTGTAACTGGGAAGGTCAAAGGAACTAGGGGTAAATCCCTATGACTGTTCTACTAAAGCTACATAATACCAAGATATTATGCAAATACATGTTTCTAAACCCATGGATTAGTGTGAATCTCAGTCCTCCTCACACAAGCAACTTAGTGCAGTTGTGTTTGCCAAATTCAGAGAACAAGTATCCGTGGATTGGCTAACCATAAATGAGACATCAACATTATACCTTTTCTGCCCAAGAATCAGAAAACACCATGAAAAAATGGTGTGGAAAGTGAAAGATTGTAAAAGCAGAGGTTGTGAATAACTGGATCCTAACAAGGGTCTTTTAGACATGTTTGGACTGCTTCTAAACTTAGCACAGCTGGTGTTGACTGCAGACGATCACACCAATAAGTACTCTGGAATTGATAATAGAGGATCACAGCGACTCCAAACTTTAGCTGAGGATGTGATGCAGTCTCATGGCTGCTACAGTAAGGAGGTCAGTTTTCTCTAGTGATACGGCCCTTTAGATTAACCTCACTCAGGTAGAAGGTTCTATACCCATGTGTATATGAACAGTTCAAATTGGGCTCAGGGTATTAAAGAAGAAGGGAGGGATGATGTTGGGAAAAGAATGGATGTGAGGATATGGGAGTAACTGGGGGACAGAGATGTATGATCAAAATACATTATATATATGTTAAATTCTCAAAAATACATAAAAATATATTAAAAAAGTAAAGACAGACTATTTTGGGATAAATTTTAGAGATCAAATTTTCAGCCTCTGTAATGTATCCAAGTGTCATTCATGGTAACTTGATATCATGTATCATTCTTAGTAGAGGTTTTCCATTCTTTAGAGCCACCATTAAACAGGAAGCAGCATGTCAAACATGGGAGAAAGTTTCCCCAGGAGTCAGTTAGTGACTACAAATCACAAATTCATTGTTGATCTGAGAGCAGATGGAAAGAGTCAGACTAGCTTTGGCTGTGGGCCTTACGTAAGGTTAAAAAGCAACAGTGCTTGGAAGAAAAGGAAACAAACATAAATACTATAATTGGTGAGAACAAACACTCCATTTGAAAGTGCTGGGAAACTTGGTACATCTCCTTGAATCTGAATGTGGAGTGGAGAGGTGGGGTTTAGGGAAGAGGAGGGAAGCACTGTAATTCTCAGCTAAAACACTATGCAGAATAAAAGACAAAATTCAGAGGAGACACTGAGAAAATGTAGGAGATGTAAGAATTACCTCATACCAGACAACAATTAGGAGCCTGGAGTAAGTGACAGACTCCCCAGGTGGAGAAGCTGTTCTTCCCCAAAGTGAGAAATTTGAAAAAAAAATGTTTACAGTTCTAAAGTACTAGATCTTCAAAATATACAAGAATAATAATATACATAAATTATGTATTCAGATCTATGAATTTTATCAAGTGTTTGTGTATTTTTATTCTGTGTCTTGGGAGAGTGTGTGTCATGTTGTACATATAAAGTTAGAAAGCTCCTTTGAGGAGTCCACTCTTTCCTTCCACCTTCATTTGAGTTCAGGGAGTTGTACTGGTTGTTTGGAATACATGATGAGTACATTACCCTGCTGAGAAAGGTGAAGGTACACAAAAACCACACAGAAGGATCCAATTAGTAACACTACAGAACATCTCCATGTGATAGCATCTAGTCAACAACTGTCCTTTAATATTAATTTTATGAATCTACACTTAAATTTATTTAAATGGGAGAACACAATCTATAATTTCTTAGAATCTGAAATATTTTGCTCATTATGATGATTGTGGGATATACTTATATTGTTTCGTATAGCAATGCCATGTCATGTTAGAATGATGCAACATGTGTTGAAGGAAGCTGCAGGAATGGAAATCAGCAATCTAAGGGAACCTGTATGTGTTACGGCTAGTACAATTGATGTGTGGGGCTACCCAAACATTACTGTCCAGCTGATCATATTACATGCTTCAGATTCAGGTCAGATGTGGGAGTCCAGAATTTGTTGTTAGTCCCAACAGATGGTTTTACGTTTTGTGATTTTTCTTGTGGTTTCTGAGTTCTTCCATTTTGCTGGATGAATGCATACTCTGAATTGTATGCTGGATTTCAGAGGAACTGATAGTTATGAGACTTTGGAATGTTAAAGTAAGTGTGTTGTTCAAGACTTTCGGAGTTTTGTACCTATGTGACAATGGATAGAAAGATATCGATTAGATTGATATGTCTATTAAGATGGTAAGGTATAGTAATGATAGTTACTGTTGTCAACATGACGAAATCTAGAATCACTTCAGAGGCAGGCTTCTGAGCATGTTGGGGAGGATTATATCATGATTACGTTAGTTGATGCAGGAAGATATAACTTGATTTTAAACAGGGCAATTCCCTGACTGAGATCCTAGTTTATATGCACAGAGATATGTGACTCTGTAGCCCACACATTCGTATTTTTCTGTTTTCTGATTCTTTATATGTAATGTGACCATACGCTTCAAATGTCTGCTATGTTGACTTCCCAGCATGGTGGGTTGTGAATTAAAATAACCCCTTTCTCCCTTAAACTGTTTCTTTCTCTGACTTTTATTTTTATCACAGTCACAGGGAAAGAAACTAACACAAGAGTCAAATTGGATTTCTTGACTCAGAATCTTCCATGGAATGCATATTATATGGTTTATTTACTGCTATTATATTGCAATTTCAATTTTCTTCTAATATGAAAACAATACTTCCAGCTTGTATTATTTTTTCTGTTTATTTTTTAAATTGTAATTTAATTTATTTATTTTCTTCCCTCAAAACCCTTCCATTCCCTTCTCTCTTTTAAACGTATGACCTCTTTTCTCATTGTCATTATATGCATATATATCAGTTCTATTAGTTCCATATAAAGTGATACATATGTTCAATTTTAGTAGAAACTGCCAAATATTTTTTCAAAAAGTGTTGGTGCCAAGTTTCACTTCTCTTAGAAACTTGCAGAATTCCATCTGTTTCACTTGCCAACTGATGGAACCAAGTCAGCCATTTTCCTGGGCAAACTGGTCAGTTTCCTTGAGCTTTTAATTAGTCTTCTGTTCATGACTAACAAGTGGAGCACACTTGTTATTTTAACGATTTCCCTCATGGAGTTCCTTTTGTCTGTATTTGTTCAATGTTTTTTGACTACTGGGTTGTTTACTAGTCTCCGAGTGTAGAAATTCTTCAGATAAAATAGTCAAGAGTTTGTTAGGTTAGTGACTTGTCTTCCTCATAGGAAACAGAGAGCCTTACCTCATTAAACTTAGTTATCTATTTCTTATCTTTGATATGTTAAAAGATTTTTTTAACAAAATGTTCTATAATCTAATATATATATATAAATTCGCTTTGTCTCTTTGTACATGTTAATTGTTTACCTACACATGTATCTCCATGGCTTCATAATTGATATTTAGAAAGTTTTTTGAGAATCAAAGTAGCTGTTGCCACTTGCATGGATGTCCAATTGATACAACATTATTTCATAAGAAGTCATGCCCATTGTGCTATTTTGCAAAGTCTATCTTGCTGTGAATTCAGTTTCTATGTGTTTTTATATGTGTCTTTATATGTGTTTATGTTTATGTTAGTGAGGATTTAAATGAATATATTTATATATTTATTTATAAAAATGTTGAGTTTTGTGATTGCATGTATTTATTTGCAAAAGAGGGTTTGTACTTTATAGGTTTATACATGTGTATATGTATACAGGCTTGTATGTATGTGGGTTTGTGTGCAGATTTATATTTTGGAGGTTTATATATGGATTCATGTATGGGTCTGTATGTGTAGGCTTGTTTTTAAAAATGTATGGTAAAGTTTGATTGTGTAGGTTTTTATGTATGGGTTTGTGGGTGTGGGAGCTTACATATTTTTTGGTGATAACCATATATGGTTATGTGTAGAATTTTATTTTTGGATTTATATGTGAGTTTTCAGTATGGATTTGTATGTAGATTTGTATCTGTGTATTTTTGAGTGGGGATTATATTTATATTTGCATATATTAATGTGTGTGTATGATCATGTTGGGCTCACATATGTAAGTTTATGTGTATTTTATTTGTTTGCCTGTGTTGGTTTACATGTGAATTTCTTTGTGATTTGTGTATGTGTATTTTGTGTGTGCATTATATGTGGGTTTTCTTGAAGGTACTTTTTTAATGGACAATCTATGGTCTTATTTGCATCTGAGAGTATACCATATTAATAATAAGAAAATTAGTCAGGAATCCTCAGCAGCTCCCAGGCCAGCGAGTGGAAGTATGAAGTGTTATGGACTGCCTTGACAGTCACAGTGCCTCCTCATACAGCGCCAGGAGAAACAGTGAAAACAAAGAACTTCTCTCTTTTAAGCTGAAACAATAGCAAATAGAGCAGATTTTAAATCTGGTAGCTAATCATCATTAGTCATCATATTTACTATCTTTCCTTTTAGAAAATGTACTCTGAAGTGTTTTGCTGCAAAGAGGCATTATGGACAGATTTTATCTTAAAAGCATGAAAAGTAAAAGTTTTATAAGTATTGATACCACACCATATTCCCAGGTCAGTAAAAGTAGATGTCAGTATTTGGAGCAATTTCAGTCGAACAAGTTTGAGAATTATTTGTGCCATTCATCCATGTATTTAACAAGTGTAAAATTATGTCAACAATGAAAGCAAAAGTTTTATGTCTTCTTCCTTTTTCTGGTTGAGGTGCTCAGTATTACCTAAAAGTCTGTCAATAGTGCTCAATATACTTCCAATCATTAATCTTGGAACCAATATGATTTGCTACTATGTGTAATGAACAGACTACATTTAAGAATATATATGTGTGTACAGATGCATATATGTATAAGATACCAATTAATGAAAAAATGGCCAGGGGGAGGAATTTTATGGGCAGATTTGAAGGAAAGAAAGGAAAAGAAAAATATAAATTAAGTTATAATCTCAAAAATGAAAAATGAAATAATTGTCTAATTTACTCAAATTATGAATTCGATATTTTGATGGTTTTTAAAAGTTCATGGTTTTATTTTGTCTCAATAATATGATAGCATTTGATTCAGAGGATGGTGTTTGTGGTCAGGAAAACAGCCCAGCACACACTCTTCCTTCCCAACTGTCTCTAACTACTAACATGTAACATGAAGGATGTGCATTTGTTCATGCATGCTGGCTAGCAATTTCTGAGTTGTTTGTGGATAAAAGTTGATATACTTGGTTATGAGTGACTCTAAGTATATACCTATATATGTATATGCATATACAAGCATTCATGCAATAATAATGAATGAGAAATATAGAAGTTTTCTAACTTAGAAACTGATGTCAGCAAGAATTCAATATGATATTATTTGCAGAATATATATGTGTAAATATGTGAATATATCACATATACATATTCAGTTATAAATATATTTATCAACCTCAAAATGAAAATATATTAAAAATAGACAGAAATAGAGGGTAAGTTTGAAGGTTTCTGAAAAGGGTAGTGATGGCAAGTCATGCTCTGATTTCTGGGCTCCCATCAGGTGTCTCTCTAGTCTTCTCTGGAGTAACTGTTGATGTTCAAGTTTGTCACAGTTTAAGCAACCACTAAAATGCTAAATAACAGATTCCTTCATTTATTAAAATAGTCTGAAGGTGTCACCATCCATTCCAGTAATGAGATAGGAAATAAGAAATTAATTAATTTCAGAAGCACTTTGTTTAAAATTGTGTTCTTAAATTCTATGATCTCTAAACTGAGTTTTAAGAATGAATAATCATTTTATTATAGCTAAGCTCATGTTGCAAATATGCCTTACCACAGTGTATCTTCCATGTTTTGCTTCCTTTGTGATTTTTCTATCATTTAAGACAAAATTGCCAATTGGTTTTACAGTATGAAAACATCTTCTGTATGATGAAATTTCAATGTTACTGGGAGATGGCTTAAAATGAGAACATTATGTTTTATGAAATTACTCAAATCAAAATGCTTCTAATCTACTAAAGTTATTTTTGATTTATGGAAGATGCTTATCTTTTCTTCTTAAAGAAAATCTCAACTCAAGAAAATTGAAATCCATAGGGAGCTAGGACTAAACAGAGGCGCTAATGTCAGGAGACAGCCCTGCATGACATCCTCAGGAATAGGTATTTATTTTGAGAGCATTGTGTCAACTTCAAGAATATTTTGTAAAGAATCAAAGCCTCAAAACGAACTGTCTGAATGCAGATTGTTGCCTAGGTTTCTATAACATAACATCTGTGCATTGGGGAAAACAAAATATGTCAGAAACTGCAAAGGCTCAGAGATTTTGTTCATTATCTGAGCTAAAATGTTAGCCTACTTCAGTGTCATGGATTCTGGCAGAACATGCAAGATCCTGGATTTTGGGCAAGGTGCTTTATTACACTTAGAAATAAAACAATAGATGGAATATTAATATTTTTCCATGTGAGTTGTCTGATTCATGTCCCTATGATATGGCTTGATGGGGGACAGATGACATCTACACATACCACTTGTAGGCATAACCTGTATCCCTAAGACTGAGGACCATGAATCTTTTGTAATGAGCAATATGCTTCCATGACCTTGGTTCTGGAGGGAGGCACTAAATTTTCTTGCGCAACTGCAGCTGTGCCAGCATCCCTATATGATAGTCCAGAACTGATATTATTTTCCTTTTATTTCAGGGTAAGCAGAAAAGCAAAGTATATGTGGAGAATTGTATCATACTCGAGTGAATATGACATGACACAGGATGAAAAAAACAGTGCTTATTGGTCACCACTTTCTGAATATTTTCCACAATGATAAAAATAAAGGCATTGTAAGTCTATTTATCTTGTAGCCTATTAGAAATCTAGTGTTCTGAAGTGCTGAGGGACACAGTCAAAACAAGCTGCTGAGCAGCACCATCCTCTGTGTGAAACATTCATGATGTTCATCATGTATGTTTACTTGCAAGAGAACTTTAAGATTGTGCCTGTAGACAGGTCATATAAGGTTGGGTTGAAGAGCAACACTGGGCCCTCTACCTTTATTTAAGATACTGCTATCTGAATCTTCCAGCTGGCTGTATATGACCAGCCAGCTGTATATCTGTATATGATTCTTCCATTGCTGCATGTGACACTGTACTTTAGAGAGATGCTAGATGATATAGGTGTGAAACGCTATGCAGCAGCAGATAATTCCCCTCTACACTGCAGAGACTTTTTGGTGTAAGGCTGCTTTGGAGTTACTTGAGGCTAAAAGTAATCTTCCACCCATGCTCATAAGTAAACCCAATAAGTTTCTGATTTTCCAAAATGGATTTTGATGGGATCATACTTTGAGCTGTCCTTGGTGGTCAGTAATGAGGATGTGCACACCTGTTACATACACCAGGAACAGAGTTAAGTCAGCACAAGGTAAGATGGTCCTGGTCCAAGCTCACTCACTACCTGAGTATCTGTCCTAACTATGTCTGTAAATAATAAACTGTTTTCTCTAGCCCAAACAAAAGAGGGATCATTGACTCCCTGTCACAGCAAATGGTGGCTCCACTATCCAAGTCATAAAGCCTGTGTGCTGGGAAACATGCAAGTTGTCTATTTTTTTCTACAAATTTACTATAGAAAAAAATTATCATGTATATGAACCTGCTTTCCATACTCTTGCTGTGTACCGGTTCAGGCCTTCCTCATCACTGAGGTGAACTTGGTGTTTTGTTCAAAGTAACTTCATGCTCACATATTCATTTTGTTCTATTTTCTCAATTCTCAATTAGTGCTTTGCCACTGTGAATGCATTTGCTTTATGATAGAGTTCAGATTGTGGTACTTAGGACCTCTATGTTTATACTTACTGAACTCAACACCTTCATGTTTCATGATGTCCTTACTGAGCTTCTACTATATATCCATCTCAACTGGCTTTACTGAAGTTCTCTTAAATACCTTGCTGATGTATGCTTACAACACCAGGAACTCTCTGTTTCCTTCCTTTGAAACGATCTGATTTTCAGTGAGATCTCAGTCATTTCAGGACCCCACAGTGCACCTGCTTCCACTGGAAAGGCTTCTATAAGAGATTCAAGCCAGCCTGATATTCTCATTGATTTTTTCTCATTTCCAATATTTTAATTTTTTTAATTAAAAATTTCCACCTATTCCCCTCCTCCCAATTCCCTGCTCCTCCCTCCTCCCCCTCCCTCTCCAGTCCAAAGAGCAGTCAGGGTTCCCTGCCCTG
>LOEQ01006500.1:49888-73782 GCA_001685075.1 Bramus lutescens | reverse complement strand
CTGAATGTGGCTGACAATGAGGGCTGACTGAGAAGTCAAGGACAATGGCACTGGTTTTTGATTCTACTGCATAGATGGGCTTTGTGGGAGTGTAGTCTGTTTGGATTCTCACCTTCCTAGACCTGGATGGAAAACCTGGACTTCCCACAGGCAGGGAACCCTGACTGCTCTTAGGACTGTAGAGCAGTGAGGGGAAGGGGGAATAGGGAGGGCAAGGGAAATGGGAGGAGAGGAGGAGGTGGAAATATTTAATAAAAAATAATATAAATAAATAAATGAATAAAAAAGAAAAGGTAATCATGAAAAAAAACCCAAAAAGATGAATACACAGTTTTCATTGAAAATACCCTGGTTCTTTAGTTTTCTTACAATTGTAAACAGGTATCTGTTATGCAGGCCCTGACTGAGTGGTGGTTTTGGGCCTGGTGTTATGGGGCTTGAATATGTATGTTACCAAACAGTAAACACCATGGCTCTCTGGGGCATGAATGCACTTCCAGTTGTACAACACTCTGTCTTTCAGCTTAAAGGCATCTCCATGTCTTACCGTTAATTAGGATGTAGGTGCTCCTAGCTCGGTCTGCAGATGTCTGGAATGAGGAAGGGCATCTTGCAGTAAGCTTGCTCTGACTTCTTTCCTGTGTTGGTGACACAGATGTTGCATTACTCAGGGAGATCCAAAGAGGGGCATCTGGATCAGCTCAGAATTGGGTTCAAAATTGGGACCATCATAAATCCCTGAATAAAGCCCTGCACTGGAATTGGTATTGATGGTGCACTTTTGCTGTGAGAGTCGTGTTTCTTGGTGGAACTGACTCACACTGAAAACACATTCTTGAATGTGCCAGGTGCTGAATGGAACACAATGAGTCAGATGTCCTTAAGTGGCCTCTGTGTCTTCTTGTCCTATAAACTAGCTTATTTGCTTCTCTCTCTCTCTCTCTCCCTCTCCCTCCCTCCTCTCTCTCTCTCCCTCTCACCTCTCCCCNTCTCTCTCTCTCTCTCTCTCTCTCTCTCTCTCTCTCTCTCTCTCTCACATCTTTATCGTTCTATTTCTCTTTGTTTAACGCTTCTTAATCCCGCCCTTCTCTCCTGTATCTTCCTGATATCCTTCTTTCTCTTCATTTGTTAATATCATGAAGAAGTGTTTTTGCAGGTTTAGTGTTAACAGATATAGAAATCATTATCATGTTGAAAGTCATGGATGAATTTGTGAACAAAAGTTCCCAGAAAAAGACTGAAATTGAAACTTCCTGAAGGATGATCCACTGATCAGAGCTTTGTGATTGTGGGGAGATTGGGATGTTGCAAGGCCCAGAGCCTAATTATTTCAGGCCACTATTAGCCATTGTAGTAGTTATTAATTGTCGTGTTATGTCCCTGACCTAACAGGTTTATCACAATTGAGTAAGTAGTTTGGTATGTTCATAGTACTAACTATTCTTTCTTATGTTTTAATTTAGCAGACCACAAGATTTTTCTAACTGAAAAGCTAAGAGTTCATTAGATTGCATAGGAGGCTTGTAACTGAGGCTTCCCTGTTTAGCTGTGACCCAACGCTATTCCCACACCCAATATAGTTGAAAAATATCCTGATGAACATTTTGTTGTTCTCATACTATAAAACCTTTGTGAAATTGCTTCCATATTAGAACATTGAGTTTTGGGTGACATGAATCTTGTTTCCAGGCCATGGCCATTCACGTTTGTCCAGAATAAACTATTTCTCATAAACTTTGAGATAAGTGTTGTGTCTTTGAGTCAACAAATTATGCTTTAAAATTAATTATTTTATTAGTTATTTGTCGTGGCTTTGAGATCATCTTAGTAGGTATTAACATGGAGTATATCTTAGTTTCATATCATTCTATAATTTACTAGACTAATTTTTCCAGTGTCTAAATTAAAAACTTAGTTTAATTTTACTCCCAAATAATACCAGATAAAATTTAAGGTCTCATAGGTTAAGAGACAAAGAAAGTCAGCTTTTTTTCCAGTCTTTGGCAGTAGAAAGACCCTAAGTTAGCAAGAAGGATGCAACTAGCTATCCCAGTCCTGCCCCAAACATCATGTCTTGATTCTTGAAGCCAAGAGGCCCAAGAAGCAAAACAGCTTACTGAGTGGCGGAGATACAGGCACAGTTCCAGGCTTATGTCTTTAGATGCCTAATGAGTTCCTTTACTCATTCTGTTGACATAGATGTTTGCTTTTGTGCCAGGACCAATGTTGCTTTTAGTATTATATTTCTACTATATTTAAATCACATACAGTGATCAGTACTTTTTTGAGGTGTATTGGTTATAGATTAGTTTGGTTAGTATTAAAGGGCATTTTGTGCTTCTATATTAATTTTAAGATTTTTTTTACCCGTCTCAGTGAATAATTTCACTGTATATTTAATTGGGACTATACTGAATCTGTAGATTCTTTTCAGTGGTTTGACCCTTGTCACCATATTAATGAAAACAATTCACGAGCCTGAGTGATCTTTCCATCTTTTACTGACCCCTTCAAATTCTTCTATACTTTAATCTTTTCTCTGTATAGGACTTTCACATCCTTGATTAATACTATTCCAAGGTACATTCTTGTGAGGCTCCTTTCAATGGGATTTTCCTACCAGTTTGTTGTAGAGCATTTTTGTCATTCAAGCTACTGAATCTTGTACCATGACACTTTGCAGAAAATGTTTATAAGAATTAGACTTTCCTGGTGGATTATTAATGGTTTTCCATATATGTAGTCATATATATAGTATAAATGTGCATTATAAATGTATATATAATAATATCTTCTACAACTAGAGAACTGTCTTTTTTCTTTTCTATTTAAAACTATTTGTTTATTTCCCTTGAGATATTCCTTTAGCTGAGTTTTCCAGTACTCTGTATTTTCCAAGGAGTTTTAACCTGAGTAGATATTGGATGTTGCAAAGCTCCCTTCCTAAAAAAAATTAGTTTACTATATGATTCATCATTGTTTAATCATTTATATAATATATAACATATATTTAATATGTAATTCATATTAATACTAATCCTATGACAACATAGATCAAGTGGATTTCAAAGACATCGATACAATATGCAATCCATATACTTAAAAATGCACATTACGTTTTTCAACACCCTGTGATGGAACTTTCCCTCAACTTGATCATGTACCTGAATACAAAGTGTATTAACAAATATAGGAATATAATTCTTTGTATTTCGTCTTATCAAATTGGGATAAAAATTAAAATAGGTAAGCATGATTTTTGGGTAAATACAATCAACAGAAAACTTTTTTAAGATTCTGGTACAAAAAAGATGGGAACCAGTGAGCTAGAAGATGTAACAATAAAATTTTAAAAAATGTAAATTTCTATGTAAAGAAAAAATCTTAAATAAATATTTATTGTATCCACATCCCTGATGCTCAGCTAGCAGTAGGATTCAATCAAACTGTGAGGGAAGAAGCTCCTTTCCTCTCCCATCTCCTCGTAATTTCCCTTTTCTTTCTTCCATGTCTTAACTGGCCTGAGTAGCCTCTCCCTAAAACATAGATGTGATTTTAGAAAAGGAAACTATATAAAACAGTACCAACACTTACTGGGTGTCAGGAAGCTCTGTTACTTGCTTATCTATAGCATAGAAAACAAGTAAATTTTGAGAGTCTGATTTATGATTCCTTTAGTAATTTTATATTAGAAAAATGTTGATATAGGTAATCATGATTTCATTATTCCATCATTTACCTATCATGATTTTTCTTAAATGTGTAGAATCTCTTAAAATTGGAAACACACTTGGCCAACCCAGGTTTAGCTAGACATACTGCTGTAGGAAATCCTACAGCTAGTAGCCTTTAAGTTACCCACTCACTTGGGTGTCGCCTCTTATACTATAAATGCTGATGTAAAGCATGTTCCCTCTCTCTTCCAGCTGCTGGATTTGGTTCCTGTTCCCCATTCATGTAGAGGACTGTTAGCTGTGAGTCTACCCCTAATAAATAACCCTTTATTCTACTCAATTCAGAGCTAGTGGGGGATTTATTTTTAGTGTCCATCTTCAACACACTGCTGTTTTCTGAGCCTACAAACATCAATGAGAATAAAATACCCACAAATAAAATAGTAGATCACATGCATGCGAGTATTCAAGTGCCCGAGTTATTCTTCAAGGCTTCTGCTTATGGGGTCCAAGAGAAGAACAACTCATTGCTAAAGGATGTAGTTTAGGTGATGCTCTGACTTGATTGATAGATTAGGTCATGCAATCATTTTTCCTATTGTTTGTGTTCCTTCCCACATTCTATTCAATTGAATCATATGCACACCTAGTTATATATAGGTATATGATGCTAAATAGTATCTCTGTCAAACTTTAATAGAGGACATAAGATTTTACTTGCTGATAATTCACCTGAAACCAGTTCAGCCATTCTGCTCTTTAAATTCTGAATAATTGAGCATATACTTGAATAAAAGTTTTATAAGTTTGATTGCTACAAGGGGCAGAGAAACATACACTATTATTCAGAGATGGGAGAACAGAAAGTCCAATGAAGATGAGAGGAAAAACAGATTCTGAAAATTCTTGGTATGACATTGTCTATAGTGGGGTTTATGTGCCTGTGAAGGAACTAAGCTGCCAGATGAATAATTACATGTGGTGTGTCTTAGTTATGGTTTTTATTGCTATGAAGAGATATCAAGACCATGGCAACTCTTATAAAAGAAAGAAATTAATTGGAGCAGGCTTATGGTTTCAGAGGTTTTATCCATTATTGCCAAGGGAGGAAACTTGTTTGTGTGCAGGCAGACATGGTGCTGTAGAAGGTGCTGAGAGTTCTATATATGGATCATAAATAAAAAGGAAAACAATGACATACTGGACCTAGCATGAGCATCTGAGACCTTAAAGCCCACCTATCCCCAGTGACAAATTTTCTCCAGTGCCACACCTGCTTTAACAAGGTCACACCTCCTATAAGCCTATGAGTTATTTATTTTCAAACCAACCTGGGAAATACATAACTCCAAACTAAATTTGTGCCTAGGCTAAACCTATATTTGTCTGCCTCACAGTCAAGGACTGAAAATGACAGTCATACTTCGGTTCCTGATGGATATGTTTTGTTTAAGTTCCTTAAATGAAGTGACATAGTGTTTTTACATAACGTATGCACAACTTTAGGTAAGCAGTACTTATACTACATGGTTTATTTAATAATAATAATAAGAAGAAAAGACAGTCTGTAATGCCCATTACGAAAACAATCATTGCAAAGCTCACATTTTTGATGCATGCAGGTGACTTCATAGGCATAGACCCCATGAGTATGGCATTAAGGGTAGCCAGGATTTTTACTTAGAGGGTGAACTGTCAGTTCTATCTACTCTATAACACAGCAAGGAATGATTTGGAAACCTGGATTCCTCTCCATAAAGTGAAGCATTGATCATTGATTTTATGAAAATTTCCCCCTGGGACTTGATGTAGAGAAAGTTAAAGGGAAACAAAGCTACAAAAAACATTTACACAAGCTTTATTTAATTTATAAAAATTTCAAGTGTGATACATAAACTATTATCATGACCTATTACGTAACTTCTTCCTTTCTCCACATATCCATCTCCCAACACTGATCATCCTAGAAGAAGACACAGGAAACCATGCACAGGGAAAACGCAAACAAGTGTGCCAGCAGGAAGAAGAACACACAAACAAGCAAACAAAGCACCAGACAGAATGAACACTCTCTGAGCGTGGGCTAACCTCAAAGAGAAATGCACAATCAGACACCATTCCATCTATCTTTTTCAAGACACCAGGGAGAAACAGCAAGAGACTTCAACACATGTCTGAGGAATGACTTGGAGCAAAATCAGACAAAGACTCTGAGGGGTGATTAAGAAAACCAATGCTCCACTGTGCTACACTAACAGGGCTGAGGGTTCAGGTTGGGAGTCAACTACTGAGGCGTCAGTGACCAGTCCAATGTGACTCTGCAATAAGTCATCAGTAAGTCATCAGAGACAAAGCTTCAAGGAAACTGCCATCAGAATGTAGACATTTATTAGCTCCCCAAGTCAGCAGTAAGACATCCAGCAGGGACAGCATGTTTTCTGAAACAGGAAAGGCTGTCCACACCAAATACATTGCAGGACAATACAGCTGAGACTCTGCCCAAATAATCAAAAGCACTCAGCAGAAGTCCCTGCTCAAACAAAATGATTGGTACCTACCTGCAAGATTTTAATGTCATGAGCAAAACAAAAGGAAGCTTATGGAGTTTTATTTCAAGGCTAATTGCATATGTATATGCAAATAAAGATAAAAATATGCTAAAATGACGTGTAGCTCATTATTGTGAGATGGAATCACTGTACATGGTTCTTATTTGTTTTTCATGTGTTCTACACTAAGCTAGCATATTCATTAGGTTTAATTATGTTGTAAGAATTAATATCTATGATTCTTTTCATTTCGCTCAGGAGACATTCCCTCTCAGGCCATGCTACCTTATGAGGAAGGGGCCACACCTCACAGGTTCTCAGTTCATCATTTCTGAAACAAGGAAGCTGGCATAAAACACTAAAAACCAGGTCTTTGTGTCTCAGTCTCCTATGTTGTCATGGAGGGTGACATGTACAGAATGACCTAAGGTCACAGACTGCAGTGGGGAAGAGGGAAAGATTACTAAACTGCACCCATTCCTTTTTAATGCAGAAAAATGTATGGAGAGGTATTAAAAAATCAGTTCAATAAGAATCTTTTAATACAAGTTCTCTCTCATCTAACACTTTGAAGATACAATAAAATTCAGATTCTCACTAAAACACTTTGAAAATATTACTAAAGGGAGAGAAATGACAATTTGAAGTACGTTATACTCAAGGATGTCTGTTCAGTGTCATTCTTCATTAAACTTAGAGCCACCAGTGTCTATCTTCATGAATATGATTATAATTCCCATCCCTGTCCCATGACTCCATTGACACTATGTCATCTTTTTGTCATTTGAAATTAAGTTTGCTCTGTCTTTCTTACAGGAATCTTAACTTTTATTTATTCTAGTGTTATCAATAGTTTTATATCAAGTCTCTAGTTATTACATATCTTGAAAATTCCCCCTCCCCTTTTTTTAGTATTTTGCACCCATTTAACTTTGTCATTTTCCACACTAACCCAAGCTGATTTTCATTCATATGACCTAGATTTTCACTTCAAGTTTTCCTCTCCTGGTAGTGCAAATCTTAAGGCAGTCCTGCCTTTTCTGTTAGAATGTAGAAACATTATAATATTATGCAGAGGACCAATATTGTCAGCAATATATATATTTCTCTTTATTAACAAGAAAATAATCATTCTAGAGTATTTTGTTTCTAGCATATTTCAAAATTATTGCTATCTTATTACATTTACTGGAAGACACTGGACTTGGATGCAGATGCTGTGTGGATTTCGCACAGCTGTTCAGTTACTTTCTGTGCTTTGGGTAGAATTCCTTTAGGTGAGAATTGCTTCATAGCCAATTCTTTCATTACTGATTCTGGCCAACAATGAGGCATCGGATTTCCAATCTAATAGATGGATTTCCTCTTAGTCCAAAGCTCAGTTTATAGGAATGTACAGTACTGAACCACATTGGAGCCTATTATTTACCTTATTACTTGACCTCTAAAGAACCTTTAGGATAAGACTTATAAATTAGCAACCCCCCCCCGGCTTTATCATCTTTGTGTGTTACTCAAATTCTTCTCACTAATTTCTTGGCCTGTTTTCTATAAGAAGAGCCTTCAAATTCAGTCATCTCTAAATTACTCAAAATGGAGAATCCATAGTACAGTGAGGTTGTCAAACTAACATAAGCAATTAGAGATGAAGAAAATGTTATTGAACTTTCTCTCTATACATGGGGATTCTTTGAAAATGTTTTAAAATAATATTTTCTCTACATTGATTGAATTAAATAGCTATTTTATACTCTATTGTGCAGAAAATATAATTTCAACAAATAATCTGCAATTTAAATCAGAAAACTATATAACATACTTATAGTAAATAGAATTATTTTAACTCTACTATCTCTGCTTTAATAAAAATGTGAGAAAACAAAGCCTATTTTTAAATTGGGTTCAGAGGTTGTCATTGTGTTTTGCTGATGATGAATTACAAGATAAGACATTTTAGTGGCTTAATATATATTATAATATAGCCCATGTCATTTATCTTCATTTTGTTCTATAACTTAATCAAGGACAAAATACAGTCATCCCAGTATACTTGGCAGAAATGTCTTATTTGTTTAATGATAATTGAATTACTTTCAAAGGAGCTGACATTCTTCAGAAACAACTTCTGAGTCATGCTGAAAGCAAACCAAATCCTAAAAGATGGGTAAAGTGCTGACAAGAAGTAGTCACAGAAAACCTTGCCCTTGTAGATTTAAATAAACTAAATGATCTTCAAGCCAGTGTGATGTTCTTCTTTAACATACATAATCAAGGTCAAAAATACAAATGTCCAATATAAGCTTGTTATGGAATCTCTCTTAATCAGTTCACAGTTGTGTCAATTGTAGATGTTTACCTGAAGACCAGTTTTGAAGTTTCATAGCAGAGATTATGGCCAACATTCCTATATCAGCTACTCTGACCTCCTTGGATACTCGATTACTCTGCACCTTCCATATTATATGTGGAAGGATTGTCACTGAGTATACGCTATTTAAAAGTCACCAACTCTGGATCAAGCCCAGTTCTGATGGCTGAGTAGTCAACTCAGAAGTACAAGAATTTATTCTAACAAAAATTAAACAAAAACGTGGTGGGCATCAGTGTAAAAAACTACAGTTCTTCTTTCTCTCCCTCCCTCCCTGCCTCCCTCCCTCCCTGCCTCCCTCCCTCCCTTTCTTCCTTCTTTCCTGTCTTTCTGAAAAGGTATAGCCAGAATGGCAACTTGGTGATTTGTTTACCTGTGAATAGATTAAAAAGTAAGCCTTACTGAGAGTGGTTGAGCACAAAGAAACATTCTTTCAACTTGTCACCCAACCTGATGAGTTACTGCTTCCCTGTAGACACCCTAAATTTCAAATGTTGTGCCACTGGTTTTATGGTGGTCAGTATATGTAAGTTGACAGTCTCACTGGGTATTCTGTTTATTTATATGAGGTGATCACCACATTCACACCATCAGGAAAGATCTACCAATAGACATGCTAATGTAGAAAAGAAGAACTTGTAAGTCTTCAACTTCACATAAAGAACTATAAGCAAATAAGGGATGTGAAAGTGGAGAAAATAGTCTTCCCCGAGAAAACCACACTAATTGATTATCCAATAACAAATGGTCAGCCATGAGAACATACACAAAAGGAACATTATGTAGAATAAGTGGAATATATTTTGAACTTGCTAATTTATATACATCTGTGTATATGTGCCTGTGTATGCATGTATGTGTAACAACAATTAAAAAAAAATAAAGCCTTGAAAAGCATCAACATTTTCTTGGTCCTTCTTTGTTACAGAAAAGAATGTTCTGTCACACTCTAGCCCTAAAGGGTCACTGGAATAATAAGAATTGGGTATTTGTATTCCAATTACTATTCTTCCTTTGAGGCTGAGCCCTGTGTTATCTTCATTTTTAATACCATGTAGTATGTTAGCCTGAAATCCTCAAACAAGCACACCTACTCAGCCTATGCATTTCCTTTATGATGAGTATACCCCAGGGTTCTCTAGAGAAACAGAATGGGTAGAATATACATAGATATAGAGGGGATTTATTAGCTTGGCTTACAATCTGGGGTCTGAATAGTCCAACAATGGCTGTCTCTCAACAGAAAGTGCAAGGATCCAGAACTTGTTCTTTCTACGAGAGAATGACTCAGCAGGTCTTCAGTATATGGTAAAGTACTACTACCCTGTAGTAGTAGTCTCTAAAACCAGTGACAGAGAGAGCAAACGAGCAAAGAGCAAGAGCTTCCTTCTTCCATGCCTTTATATAGGCTGCCACTAGGAGGTGTGGCACAGATTTAGTATAGACCTTCACACATCAAAAGATCTGGAATTAGAGTGGGGTTTCCCATCTCAAATAATTCAAGAACAATCCCTCACAGGGGTATCCAGCTGCTTGCATTTTAGTTAAATGCAGATGTAGTTATGTTGAAAGCCAGAAAAATATCCATCATGTGGTCGTTTATAAGATCTGTACAGATAAAAGAAATGATTAAAATTAATCTTTCAATAAGCCTAACAATAGCACCTTAACTACAATACACTCCATTTTTAACATTTTGTCAACTTAAAATGCTTATTGGGTGAATCCAGAAAAATATTTTTGAATATTATAGCTATTTAAAGCCACATGGTCTTTGAATAAAAATAAATAAAAACCTGAAAAATGAGAAAAAGCATTGATTTGCTTGAAATCCATATAAACCTGGGGTGAAAAAGAAAAACAAACAAACCAATAAATAAATAAATACGGAGATGAATATTTCTAGATAGATGTTGTTTGGATCCATATCTCCAGAGTCGAAGTTATGATACATGAGCCTGCAAAAAGAATAGCTTAGATACTGTTGTAGTGTTGGGAATGAGCATGGGCTAGTTCAAGACAGAGAGACTTCTGACACCTCAGAGTCCAACTCTAGACTCTACCTCTGGAGGTTTTCAGGGTGTGCATGAGGGAGAAGTCAGGTATACACATTCCCTGAGGAGAATAAGGAGGACAAGAGTGATTCCCTTGAAAACATGGTCAGATCTCCCTCATAAGTGAGGTCTTCCATTCTAAGATGAGGTTGACAGAGACTCTCTTGAGCTCAGAAAGTGTGTTCTTTCTACTCCAGACTCCCCCAGGCTCTCACTGTAGAAGGAGTTCAGTAAGCAGAACACAAGTTGATGCTGATAAATAAGCTATGTCTACAATGTGCAGCCATGAAGGGATTGGTGCAGGGCGATGTGTGTGATAAACTGTGTCAGTGAGTCTTAGGCAGAACAGAGATTAAATCTGAAATTTGGGAACATGTTTCTTTTCCATACAACCCAATACCATAATAGACCCATATACAAATATCATTCATGACAGCAGAGCCAAAATTCAGCAGCCTGTCTTTCAAGGTTCTAACAAAGGTTAGAAGGAAACAAGCAGAATAAATTAATAAAAATTCATTTAAGATGACGAAACCAAGTATGGTGGTATGCTTGTAATCTAACGACTAGGACTCTGTAGCTAAAAGATGCTGCATTTAAGGCCTGTTTAGGATCATCACTAATATCTTGCCATGAAATAGAGAAAAAATTTAAAAAAAAGAATCTGAGAGAAATTTGAGTCTTCTCTATTAAGCAAGCTTTAACCTTAAATTCACTTATAGACAAAAGAGGACAAATTATAGTACAGAGTCATTTTTTCCTTAGGTTTCATTGCATGGTACAATATGCCTGGATTTCCGAAAAAAAGAAAAAAAAACACTAAAGTATCAGTTATGCTAACAGCCAAAAACAGCTACAAAAATAGAACCGACAGTGCAGCCATCACAGAAGGACTTGAGATCATGATATAGGTAAGTTGAAATAGCTAAAATTAATTGGTAGAGGGTTTTAATGGAAAATATACATGAATAATGTCGATAACAAGATGGAAACTAGAAAGATCAAAAGGCAGTGTGAAAATCTAAAACACTGCGTCATAATGACAGCTTCAGAGATGCGCATGCCAGGAGCACAGACATCACCTAAGAAAAAATTCATTAAGCTTGAAAACCTGTCAACAAGTTCTTCCCAAAACAGAAAATCAAAGAGAAAAATGAAGATAGCACAGTTCATTCAAGAACTATGAGACAATTGAAAACATCTTATCCTTTGTATGACAAAAATACCTTAAGGAGACAATAAAATCAAAGAAATACTTGAAAACAGCATAGAAACAGGCAGAAAATAGATTTAGAAGAAACAGAGAATAGAAATAATAAATTCGATCTTCCCTATGCTTATGTATATCATATTTATACTATAGAAAAATAAAAATGTTAATAGAAATAGTGTTTTATAAATATGTTTTACAAATATTTTGCCAATAAAATTTTAACAGAATAAATTTTAAAAATTTTAAAAGGATAGAATAAAAGAGACATCTATCCATAGAGGAAAACATTATCTAAATGGCTATCTTATAAGAAGGAAGCAAAAAAGGAAAGAATGAAATCTTTAAAATGCTTAGAAGAATATATATGAAAATATTTAGTTCTCAATAAAACTATCCTTCAAAGGTGGAGAAGAAATGAAGTAGCCAGAAAAAAGTAAATTATTGATTTTCCCTTCAACTCTTTTTAGAAATCACTTATCTAATTTGGGTGGTGGTGGTGACACATGCCTTTCATCCCAGCAGAGGCAGGCAGATCTCTGTGAGTTCGAGACCAGCCTGGTTTAGAAGAGCTAGTTTCCGGATACGCTCCAAAGCTACAGAGAAACCCTTTCTTGAAAAACAAAACAAAACAATAACAACAATAATCACTTAGCTCTGACTATGATGAAGTTTGAAGTTTGTAATTCTCATCAAGCACATTCTATATATTAATACATTTTGAATTCTTCTCTGTATCTGGAGTCTTTGTCTATCCCCCTCTTCCGGTTCCCCCTCCCTCTTCTTCACAATCATTACCTGCTCCAGAGTAAAATGGGAAAAGAGGAAACAGAAAACTCGAGGAAGAGAAGCTGCAAAGATGTGTAAGATTTATGGCAGCTTCACCTGGCAGATTCACTGACTCTCCAGGCCTTGACGGAGGACATACTATCAGAACAGTTTCTACCCGATATTTTCTTGAGATCAGTGAGTGCTCGGGAGCTGCTCTGTCAGGTGATCACTAACAGAGCTCCCATCCAGGCATTGTGTCATTTAGATCTCAGACTAAGACTTGTGTGCAAGCAAAGGATTTTAGACATTCTCAGTGTATTCTCACATACATGCTCTTTCGATTGTGCAGTACCTGTAAGTACAGAATCTAACTTAGAAGCTACAACCTTCAGGAGAACCAAAAAGAATTGAGTTTTATAGTAATAAAATAATGATAACATATAATGCAAATCTAAATAAGAGATAATGTTTTATAAACAGTGGCAACACAGTAGATTATATACAGGATAATTCATCATTCTTTTTCAATAGAATGTAATAATATATACAAGAAATTATCCTAAAATGTTCATTGAAAATTGAAGAAACAGAGTGCCCTTTCTATACCCACAGATTCAATTTTCACACCCTCTACTGGGTACCCAAATCCCTCCATTAAACTCTCACCAGGCTTATCAAACACAAAACTAGGCTACCCTAATCAGCTGCTATTCACACAGAAAATGCGCATTTTACTTTGCACAGGAACTATCTCAACATATATTAAAATGCTTACTGCAGAACAATCAGTTCTAATCCAAATTTCCTTTCCTAATAAATCTCAAGTTGGAGTATTTTCATTTACATGGATTTATATTTAAAAAAATACATGTCTCAAATGTTTTGAAACTTGGGTTACCGGAGAGAAAATCATGAAAGGTTATGTCTGTAAGTAATAGAGTCAGCAACGGACTCAGATCCCAATAGTAAGCTAGTAAGTGCTAGGTAGCCGTGTAGTGATGAGGTAATTCATACCTAAGGGCATGTGGTGGATCCATTCTGTCTTTGTTTATTACAAGCTCTGCCTCAGAGGAAAAAGAACACCACTAGATCATTTGAGTGTCACGGGAGCATGTCTGAAAGGTATGGAAATCACCTATAAGAACAGGAAATATTTTTGAATTCTTGTTAAATGCTCATTTTATAATTTTTTTTATTGTTAACTGCTGTAGGAAGTCTTACTGCTAGTAGTTACCCGCCCACTGGGGCGTGACCTCTTATATTATATATGCCAATGTAGAGCATGCCTCAGACTTCTTTTCCGGCATCTCTGTTCTGGTTGCAAAATTCATTTTCTGGTCTCCATTCAAACAGAGGATTCTGGTTTGTGAGTCTACCCCTTAATAAATAACAATCTATTTCTCAATTCTGAGATAGTGTGGGAATTTTTTTAAGCATCCATCCACAGTTAATCATGATTGTAGAGATATTGTTCTTCCTAGAAAAATATCATTAAATAAAAAGGCACTTGAAATTTGCAATTCAGCAAATAAAAGCAATTTTTCAAGCTTACACAAATTTATTAAAAATAAATGTTCATAATAGTATATGCAATATTTAATTAATTGGGTTTCTGGAGAGTTAATAGTTAATTAAAATTCATAAAGTACATTATTGGATGGTGAAATTTCAAATTCCTTAAGGGTGAAATCAGACACATATTATCCTATGATCCCCAACCAGTAACAGGAACACTTTAAGCATAATCCAAAGGCCTGTACCATTAGATATCTTTTATCAGACAATGTAGGCTTCAAAATTCCTGTTAGAACAGTGCCTACATAACCATGGCACAGGCCCTCTGATCATAGATGTAGCTAAAATAAAGGTTTGACTCTGTCCCTTGGGGATATTAAATAACCTGGCAGAAGTGCTTATTCAACAGAAGATAATGATTATTTATTTAGGATTTTTTTCCTGCTCCACTCTTTATGATACTAGCAGTGGAAGTTCAGACACTTGTTCAGTCACTGTGCAGTGTCTCTCAAGGACAGCCAATATGACATCATAGTGTAGGCATGCTAACAGAAGAACTGAAAGGGATACAGACATATCTCCTGTATCAGTGACCTCAAAGCTATAGCTGACACACTTTCTGGCAACCAAACAGTACAGAGATCAGACTGGCAGGAAGTCAGAATTCTTGATATTGCTTTTCCATTGGTGATAATCGACTATGGCTTTTAGGTTTTAATGTTATACAAAAGATACTCATTGATCTCCAGAAACCACTGACTCATCTTGCTAACTCACACCTTTATCTAAGAAGCCCAATCACACAATCCTTGCGCAGTTAAAGGACTTATTGAATCCCAGTGTCACTGAAATGTTTGGCTTTACTTAATCAGTTGTAGGTGTCTCTCTATCCTCTAATTCTTTTGGTAAATGCTTCTTCTTTACTAAATTTCTGTCAATTTAATAGTTTTAAATTTTCTTTCAGATGCTAAAGCAGCTTCTCCTTATCCTGTATTTTCATGGTGAACTACATCCAGTCTGTATCTTCAGCAGTTTGGAGAACAACATTCCATTGTTTGTAGAACTCTGCAGCCTTCTCTCTTGAAAGGTTCCTCTCATGCTTGATTTTATAGGATAGGAAATTCATTGATAATCATTCTTATTTCTGCTTTTTCCTATAAACTTTCAGAAGAGACAAAGGAGGGGGTCTTTCTGTGACGTGAGTCTCCACCAGAAAAGAAATGGACTTTCTTAGTGATTCCCTCATTTGAAGGTTTGTTTTTATTTTTTTGTCCTTGGTGAGGTTGTTTTCTTTCTCCTTAGCCTTGTGAAGTTGAATTTTTTCCCCAGTCTTTCAGGAAAGTGACTCTTTTTTTCCATCTGCCTGTCAGGGACTTTTGCATTCATTGGCAGCTCAGTGAGCTTCACTGTGTCACTGTAAGAGGATTATAATGATGGTGGTGGTGGAGGTGGTGTTGCTGCTGTTGCTGGTGGTGGTGGCTATGAAATGGATAACGATTTTTACCCTTATTTTCCTCTAGGATGTTCATGTGCAAATATTTCATGTTTAAGTTTCAGTTTTTTCTAATATTTTTCATTTATTAATTAATTTAACCTATGTACTATACCTTGTCTGAAATAGTAAAGCAGTTAGTTCTACTTTTTTAGCCACTAATTACTTCAAAATTTTATTGACTGTTTATTACTTATATTAAATAATTCACTGGGAGATCACAGACTCTGGATTGACACTAGGGGAACCAGCAAAGGACCAAACTAGGCCCTCTGAATGTGGGTGACAATTGTAAGACTGTGGCAGTCTGTAGGGTCACGGGCAGTGGGGCCAGGATTTATCCCTCCTGATTGAACCGTTTTTTTGGAGCCCATTCTCTTTCGAGGGATCCCTTGCTCAGCCCACATATAGGAGGAAGGGCCTTGGTCCTGCCTCAACATGATATGATAGAATTTGTTGACTCCTTATGTGGAAAGCCTCACCCTTTTTGAAGAGTGGTTGGGTGGTGGGGGCTGGGGAAGGTGAAGAGAGCAGGAGGAGGGGTGGGAGTGGAAACTGGGACTGGTATGTAAAATGAAAAAAAATAGAAATAAATAATCTAGAAAACCCACTTAAAATAAGCATGTTAAAGATTCATGACTTATTGCAAATGTAATCCACTTTTTCCCCCCAACTTTCTTATCTTTATGTTCTTGCCTTAATTTATACAGGAGATGTGCATTGTAATATAATCAATATTTTATTAAAAACTTGTATTAATAACTCTACAAGAATTTTCATGTTTTTATTCTGATTTGCCACATGACCTTTATTTGATGATATATGCAACACTTTAAATTATTTTCTAAGAATACTGACAAAAATGTTGGCAGTTTCTGCTTCATCAGTAAATTATTTGTTTCTTCTAATGTGTGTTCTTTCTTCAATAATGCATATTTTCTTTTCCATACTCTGAAATTTCTCACTACCTGTAAGGATTTGCCTACTTCTGCATTTATTTGCTTTCTCTATTCATGCTCCACATCAGTTTTATCAATAGTCAAAGACTTAATATCCTGAGTCTGTCATGTTCTGCTTTCCAATGTTTAAGACAGTAATAATTTGGAATGATGTATAATATACTTATAAGTATTAAAGTGTTGTCTCTAAAGATTTGGGGAATTTGGAATCAAGTAAAATGGCCTCATTTCAGTGGATCATGAGTACCAAATTCTTGTTTTGCTTAGATCATAAAATACAGAGTAAACCTTATTTGGACCATTTCGATTGGTCTGAACCAATTCTAGGTAGTTTTGAAGCAGAGGCACTCTACGGATGAAATCAGGAGTTTGGGGACTACAATGGTGTCACAAACATTTTTACTTCAGTATTTTTGGAAAGATGCAAAATGACACACACAAAGTTCTCAACATTTCTTGTGAATGAGGATTTTTAAAATAAGCCTCCGTTTTTGCTCAGTTTTGTTCATGTTCTTTTCTATCTCTATATTTCTGTAGGCATTATTTTTGCTCTATGGAAATCAAATTTATTTAAAAATTTGTGTATTCAGCTTTTTACTTATTCACCTACTGTTAGAGACCATGTCCAGGGGATTCTTAGAAATAGACAAAGGCCAAGCCTTCAAGAAGATTGAGTACATTGATTTCATAATTGTTTTCCAAGGCTTCCTGCTGGTTCTTGTGGCTGTGGAGTAGGTGTTTATAATTTCCCTGGTTCTTTTGGGTCCGCACTGGTGTGTCACAACCCACTCACATTCTATCGAACGTTTTGATTTGTTTTATCTTTACTGTAGAGTTGATATTATCTTTCTTATTAAAATCCTTGGAAATACTCTCTTTTCTAGTTATAGCCATTCTTATCATCGAATAGCTGTACAATAGTGATGGAAAAGGTTTTTCCTTTCCTTTAAACTCCTTGTGGACAGGAAAACAATGTGCTCATATTGGTTCAATATGTTGTCTTGAGTAAAAATCTATTGAGAAACTCTTAAATACCTATATGCAACTTTATTGTTTAATTGATATGGTAGTAATGTGAGAATCGCGTTGATTTGGGATAGATCAAAGTGTGAGATATACTTATAGACTTATAAAACAAGAAGAGAGCACAAAATAATGCAATGTGAGAGTTAAGGGTGAAAGACCAGGTGGAGAGGCTGATAGGCACCGAGAAATCCATGAGTGTACAGTTCTAATGAAAGGTCTTAGGGCTCCGAGAAACGGAAGGTAGATGATGAGACAAACTGCATGACCTCAATTAAAGGGGATGGAAATCTGAGTGGGCACAGCCTAGGAAACTTGATCTAGCTTACCTAAAATTCCATGTTTCATAGAGAAAACAATTCCATGATGATTTATAGTGCAGAACAAGGACACTTACAAATCGAGGCACTTCTCAAATGTCTTGATGGAAGAGACATGCAGGTAGGTTGAAAAAGTGGGGAGATTTCATCTAGAAGCCTAAGATAACATCCGACAGCACTCTTAAGCTGTTGGATGCTCTGTGGGGCACCAGTTGCCTGTACTTTGCAACACTTTTCCCGTGGTAACATAGATGTTAGGCCACATGTAAAGGAGGACAGCACATTTCTCTCACTGGAGCTAAAGATGGTCCAAAATAATTTGGCTCTAAATTTGTAACATTACAATTTTCCCACATCATTTACATTTTAGTCATTCAGCCTAGCAGAAGGTTCTGTGTAACAGAATTTTTCTAGGAACGTCTGTTCACACAGAGTGTGTCAATGGTATCTTTTAAAAAATCTGTACACTCATTCACATTTTACCTATTCTGTTACTTGAGGTACTGCTTAAGGTTTTTCCACTCACCAACTGTCAGTCTTCCCACCCACATGCAGAATCCATATTGTATTGTGACCTTTGATTTTTCTTGGTCTTCTCTGTCCAGCGAAGTCTGCTTTCCCATTTAATTCAGCATCTTCCTTTCAGAAGTTTAAATTTGACATTGATAGAAGCACAGTTCTTCTGTCATCAAACTACAAAGTGGTGACTGCTTTGCACATACAACCCCATATCTCCCACATAGAGTGAACACTTAAAATCCTTGCATAAACAAATTTTAATATTTGAACTTTTACCTGAAGTGCCTGATATACAATAGACTCTCATTGTCATTTTCCAAATAAAACTCCAAAACCTTTTCCAATCCACCTTACACTTTGTCTTATTGTAAAAGGCTGAGGTGAAAAGAAGGTAAAATATACAGATGTCCTCAGGGATCAGTTCTGCTCTCTCTTGTTTGTTGTTAGGGAAAAGCACTCAAGGGCCAACTCATTCTGGAGAAGAGTCTAATCAATGGAACAAGGCAAAAATAAATGATAGAAACACAGTATTAATTTACTTGTAATAATAAACTAATGAAAACTAATTTAATTACTCATTCAGTTTTGTAAAAACAAGACCCATTCTTCAAAGAGTGTTTCTAGACACCAAAATGAAAAGTATCTCGGTCATTTTAGTAAGCAAACAAAAGTCTTCCTTAGCGGCATCCCACCTTAGGAGCCATGAAATGGGGCTACATCTTGTAAAATGTGTACCCTTTTTGAATATATGCATGAATGAAACAAGAACGCTGCTGCTGCAGGCTAGAGGTCTTGCTGCCCATAGTAGTACTAACGGTGCCTTAGACTCTGCTTCACTGTCTCATTATCTGTGAAGACATATTTTAGTCTTTATTCTTCCACCAGAAATTATAGCTTAGTTTTTACACCCAGAATGATACTTGAGACTTATATTTATGTCCTTGCCTTAAGACATGGTAAGTAATTTCAAACAATAATATTTTATTCATAATTTTCTCAAAAGCATTATCATTTTTATACTTTATTATTTTATATACTTTACTTAATTAAAACACAATCACATTATTTTTCCAATAGATGAATAGGTAATAAAAAATATGTGATGCAATCCTATTTAGATGTGAAGAAAGATGAAACCATGCAACTTTAATGTAAATGAAATGTATGGAGTTAGAAAATATTATATTGAGTGAGGTGATCTAGTCCCACAAAAACAAATGCTGTGTCTACTTTCTTGCTGGTAGTTTTTAGGAATATAGGTTGTTTTGAAGATGTATCACTTGGAGCTGGGAGCTCTAGTCTGTTGTTCTCTGCAATTTGACTACTTGTCACTATCCATATGGGACTTTGCCTATTGGAAAAATTCTTTTTTGAGGGCTGAAGGCCATGCTTACCTGTGGATATAAGAATAAGCATTTAGAGCACAGTTAGATATTATAATGATTTTGGAAATGGCAGTGGTATGGACAAGTATGATAGAGGTGAACATACTATTGCCATCTTTGAGTCTCTTCAATTATTTCAGAACTCTTTACAGTGTTAAATTGCAACATGCATAAGCCATAGGATTAAAAGGTTAACAAAATTTTTATGATTTACAGAATAAAGTTTGGTATTTATTTTTATACCTTATGTTTTTTCTTATTCTAGTCAATATAGAAAATACAGTTAAGTTTTGATGAACACATATTTTACCCTCTTTTATCAATGGTTATCTATTTTTAAGTGAAAGTTTGATACTTTCCAGCTACAGATTTAACTCACACATTTGAAAATCAATATATAAAATGTTAGCATTTCTCATCAGCAATAGCCAAGGAATCCCTACTGATACTCATGTTCTGTAGCTGGGATCACTTTTCAGTCACATATTCAGTGACCTTTCTGTCATTATGAAAATCTTATTCCTTTGTGCCTCAAGTTTTTTCATGTATGAGGTAAAGCTTGTCTACTTTAAAAACATCATTAAACATGTTTCAAATTTATTTTGAAATTTAAGATCATCAAAAAACAACATATCCTCGTTAAACATAATTATATATCTTAAGATTTTCTGTGTGACTGAAAGGCTTTTATGACGCTTTTAGGAAAGCTACTTTTTTACCAAAAGGAATATGATGAGCAGAGATATTAGCATTCTCCTAGTGACTCAATGGACATAATTCCTAGTAGACCTTAATTGTGTGATCAGAGTAAATTAAAAGATAACTTCAGCTACTCTCAACTGAATTGCCTCCAAGCCAGGGTAAAAATGGGGATTTTGTGTTTTACATTTGCATTACAATTTATTTGTGAAATTAATCCAAGATTTACATGTGTCTATAACTTTTTTCCTCTATGCAATGTGTAATATTCCAGGTTATGAATGTCACATTTTTTTATCTTTCAAGAAATTCTCATGGAATTCCACAGATATTGAAATCATTCCTCCTTGACTAAAGTTCAGATAGTACAAGCCTATTCCTCCTCCTTCAAGGATATTAACAGGAGGTTTGGCCCAGTGTGCAACCACTAACAGGAAGTTTTGACCAAGGTGTGCTTTCTAGATACTTTGGGTATTAGGAAGCTTATTACTTTGTTTGTCCCTTGTATCATGGGAAAGAAATATTTTCTCTCCCTCATAGGCAAATTCAATAATCACTGGCTTGCACACCTGACTCTATCCTGTCTCTGTTTTTTCATTTGTATTTATGTCTTCTATACTGGCCATTTCTTAATCCTAACACCTCCTTCCAAGCAGGACAAGTTCCAGCTAATGTTTTGACCCAGATGTGGGATGTGGTTTTATTATATTTTCCAATCTGAATCTATGGTGGGGATAGTAAACTGAATGGTTTGGTGTTCATATATATATATATNATATATTTGTCTGGTCATATAGCAATGAATTATAAAATCATGGTATCAAAGAACATTAAATATATGTATTGAGATCTGGCCTTCCAATATCTTTCATAATAGTAACTTTCTTCTTTAGTCTTCAAAGTTATCCCTTGGCATACAAGATTGTTAATATCAAGTGTATCAACTCGTCTACACTTTATTTTGCCTTCGATATTTTTATCCACTATAAGCCCTCTGTAAATTTATGAGAACAATATAAGATACACAGAAATTTATTCATTTGTTTATGAATATTCAAGAGGTCATGGGATTTTCTACACAGGTCTGGGTGAATATTATGGAGCTGAATCAAACACCAACCTGTGATCTTAAAGACAAGATGTCTTTGGATTTTTACAAGTGATTAACATGAGCAGGACATAGGTAACAAATGCATCTGACCTTACTTAAGCACTTGAACTTGAGATTCTCTCCATACAATTACATTTGAGCATGTATATGAATCGTTTATTATGTTTCACGGTTCTTTTTGTCTATTTGAAATCTATGCATACATTAATACTATGGATTTTTAAATTTTGTTCTGATGGATAATCCCTCTGTATGCTGTGAATATGTTTTAAAGAAGCAGCTTGGGCTTATAGGAAGGCAGGAGTGAGCCAGGTTGGAAATCTAAAAAGAGATACTGAAAGAAGAAAGCCGGAGTCAGGGGAGATGACAGAGAGTCTCTGTAGCAACAAGATGTACTTAAGAATAGGTAATATTATGACATTACATGATAAAATATAGATTAATATAAATGAGTTTTTAAGTTGTAAGAGCTAGTTAGTAATAAGCAGAAACAATAGGCCAAATGTTTATAATTAATATTAGGCCATATGAGTGATTATTTTAAAAACAATTGCAGACCCAGGTGTGACGGAAAAGCCACCATTTTGCTGACCAATGTTTGGCTGAAATCTATGACCCTAAGATTAAGATTTTCTCTCCTGCCAAGTCATAGATTGATTTTACTGAATGATTGACTATGACCAGTAATAATTACTAAACAAACCCCTTAAAGGAAACAAACATTCCTAAACAATATTTTTGGAATAGGTGCATAGATCTCTAGACTAATTACTACTGATTATTGGGCACAGTGATCTTTAAGTGACCCTGAGAAAATTTAAGATAATTATTAAGTCTTGACTGTAATAGTTTTTGAGGCTGGATCGTCAGAGCAGCCCTGAAGCTGTTTGGGATGTTGGTTCATCTGGGCTGATTTTATTGGTGTTTGGTCCATTTGTTCTGATAATATACAAAACGTTAAACATAGCATACATATCTGCATTAATTCAAGTATAGGCTATGTGTGGTATGTAAGTCGGCCATAGATGATTCTTATGTGTTTGAGCAGGTAAAATATACATTACATGTCTTGAAGTTTGCTTTAGGTTTATAATCTTTATGTTTGTAGCCAGAATTTTCAGGCTGTCTTCTTTGACCAAACTGTACTAACCAGGAAGGAATACAAAACTTATCATGTTCTGTGGAAACAAAAGCAGAACCTCTTTTCTGAAGTACAATATCCTTAGACCCAAATTTTGAAATCAAGATACCTTTGAAAAATGTATGTTTGTTTAACTTAGAAACCCCCACAATCAACTGTCTCTCAGTTGTTCATTAAATATTAAAAACTTCAAAGAAAACACAAAAAATATATAATCCAGACTCTCTGTTTATTTCTAATTTTTCATGAATTATTTTTTAATTTTCATATTATCCCTTTGAAGGATTTTTATTATTTTAAAAGTATAATTTTTAATCTATGACTATGTAACTCTATTTTTTCTCTCTCTCTTTCTCAAGCCAAGCCTATTGACATTTTAAAAGCAAAGTCACCAGTTGAGAGGTCTTTTTGTCTGAATCTGTCCTTATTGTGAATCTGTATTCCCTTTCTGAGGGCAGAGTTTTTAAATTGCTAAGCAGGTGTGGCTAGGAAAAAAAGCCCTGGGCTGTTTAAGTCCTCACCTTTGCTCTTGAGCTCATAGGCAGCAGTTGGGAGTCTCTAGTACAGCAGCCTGTAAAAGATCAGGGAAATCTGCCACACTGCAGCCCAATTCTGCACAGCCATAGGAAACAGTACCACTGCCTGCAATGAAAGATATGAACTATGAAAATGTTCTTGGCTCCATTTTTGTGAGTCTAGAAACTCACTTTAAGTTTTTCAAGGCTTTATGTGGATTGCATTTATCATGATGGAACACCAAATGTAAGTAGAGGATTTCCTGTTCCATCTGATTCAACAGTCACTTTTATTTTTTTAACTTGAAAACCAAATTTATTTTTTATAGTATAACTGGCCATGCCCAAGTGGGCAAGTATTTTTTTTTATTTATTTTTTTATTATTATTAGAAATTTCCACCTCCTGCCCCTCCCAATTCCCTCCTCCTCCCCCCACCCCCTCCATTTACAGTCCAAAGAGCAGTCAGGGTTCCCTGCCCTGTGGAAAGACCAAGCTCCTCCCCCCCTCCATCGAGGTATAGTAAGGTGAGCATGCAAACAGATTAGGCTCCCACACAGCCAGTACATGAAGTAGAATCAAAACTCAGA
>LOEQ01006500.1:0-48951 GCA_001685075.1 Bramus lutescens | reverse complement strand
AGCCATTCTGACAGGAGTAAGATGGTATCTCAACATTGTTTTGATTTGCATTTCGCTTATTGCTAAGGAGGTTGAGCATGACCTTAAGTGTCCCACAGTCACTTTTAAAGTAATCACTACATGGGTTAATATTAATTATAAACCATTTGGCCTATTGCTCAGACTTACTACTAACTAGCTCTTACAACTTAAATTAACCTGTTTCTATTAATCTGTGTTTTGCCATGTGGGCTTTGTGGCATTACCTGGTCTCTAGTACATCTTGTTGCTCTGGAGGCTCTCTGGCATCTCCACTGACTCCACTCTTCTTTGACCTGTAATTCAGCTTGGATTTCCCTCCTGGTTCTATCCTGCTTTGTGATAGGTCAAATCAGCTTCTTTATTAACCACTGGTAATAAAATGTATTCACAGCATACCGAGGTATTATCCCACAGCAATTTTGTTTTGGATGATCTTAAGTTTTCATATTCATTTTGCCTTTACATTATCTTCACACTTTTCACATATCTTTGGATTTCAAAATATGTTTTCAAACAGTTTGCAAATTTCCAGAAAAATTTATTAGGCTATTTGAGTGTGATTATAATGAATCCTATGATCAGTTCATGGAAAATAAAATTAATATATAGAAGTTTAAAAATAATGAATTTATCAGTTTATTTATTTAGGCATTTAACATATCCCCTTTTGTTCATATTCTTCTTTGTGAAGTCTTTCATAAATTTTATTTTATTAAATATTAAGCATTTTAACTCTCATTTATATAATTTCATATTTTCATTTACTGTCTCATAAATAGTTCGTTTCTGCTACATTGGGCAGGTTGTTTGTGGTGAATTGCTTTTGCTAGCCACATTCTATGAGAGACTAATATGATTCATCTATAAATTGCACAATCTGGTTTACTCTGCAAAATAATTATTAGAGTTCGAACTAAAATACTGGGAATTTAATTATTACCTCTCAACCATCTGAGGTCTGAACTCTGATCTCTAGGTCTGCAGAAGTCATGTTCATGGCAAAGATCACTTTTACATGGAGAAATCAGACTTTAAGAGTCAGTCCCACAAAACCCGGACCTGAATACCTAATGCCCATAATATCAATACTTCTAATGGTTTAAACTACAAATCAAGTTTTATTAGCTTCTTCCTTGGCTTCCTCTCTAAAAATTAGGGAACATGTTAATAGATATACATTAATTAAAAGGAATATCATCAAGAATGCTAATGAAACACCAAATTAAGATGAATACAGCTGAGCACCATAGGAAACACTAGGCACAGCCAAGAGAACACCACAGAAAAGGTAGGGAAAGAATCACAGGAACCAGAGGGGTCGAGGACATCATGAGAACACATCCCACAGAATCAGCTAAGTGGGATTCATAGGGAGGGGCTCACAGAAACTGAAAAGACAAATATGGACCCTGTATGCGTCTGAGTTAGGTTCCATAAATATATATTATGGTTATGTAACTGGTTCTTCTTCTGAGACTCTTGACAGTGGAAGTGAAGGTATCTCTGACTCTTTTTCCCTGCCTGAGCTTGAGACTCTTTCCCTCCTACTGGGTTATCTCATCCAGTATTGATATGAAGGTTTGTACCTAGTCTTATTGAAACTTGTTATGCCATGTTCAATTGATATCCTTGGGAAGCCTGAGAATTTTTTTTGAAGGGAAACAGAGGGGGAGTCAATCTAGGGAATAAGGAACCTGGGGGGGGGGACTTGGAGGAATAGATAAGATGAGACTATCATTGTATATAATGTATGAGAAAATAATAAATAAATAAAATTATGCAGAACATAGAATTTTCTTTCCCTAAGGAGTTGGATGCCCACCCCCCAAAGTGGATGGAGACATTTTTTAACACTGTCATGTGCAGAAATGATATTACATGGTAATAATTGATTAAATCATTGGTCATAAATATTTAATTCAGACTTCAGTTCCTTTGCTCTCTATGGAGTTCTGAATTGAGTGTAAAAATTCATGTTTTAGACATTCATAGGTTTTACGCCCATCCCAAAGTCATCTGGACTGTTCTTATGATTATATAATCATATACTGCCTTATAATTTAATCAGTAATAGTACAAGACTTTCATGCTTTACATGAAATAAAGTGTTATGGGTTTATCAACCTGCAGGCACATTCTGATATCATTATAAACTTGTTATTTCAGTTCTAGTAGTTTCTTTTATTGCACTATAACACTGTTATCATATATTGTTGTATGAAGCCAGGAATAAAAGCTACTTTTGCATGTTAGTTGGAAGTAAGCCACAGTATAGAAAACTTAAGTCCAGCATGTGGTTAAAGCTTGCACACCAGATAAAACTTGAGTCTTAATTTGAAGAAGAGTTTTGTTAACTATAAGTCTTGGAATTAAATTAATTTTTGTATTAATAAAAAACTGTATGTTTTGTGAGTAATGGGGTTTATTTGGAACCTAGTTATTAATTTTCTCAGCAGATGATCCTATAAGCTGTCTGCTGCAAAAAAAGCATTATATGAATGTCGTTTTTATTTGAAAATTCTATATTCAAGGTAATTTTTATTTCCACCAAATAAAGCTCATCTATTGTTTTAATGCAAGTTCACAAGCCTTATTTAAGTCACAATACGTTAATAACCACAGTCCAGGACATATAGAAGGCTTTATTTCAACTCTAGTTTATACTTGTTTGTACCTCTGCCTTGAAGTGCTAAACAAGAGGAGTATAACCCTTAAATCATTAATTTTTATGCAATGTATTATCTAGCTACCTATATCTATACATCTATAAATCTAGATCTATCTATATCTGTAGTGATGCTTCATTTGTATTTTAAAAAATAAAGCTTGCCTGAAGACCAGAATGTACAACAGCCACTCTAGTAAGACAAACAGGCCAGGTAGTGGAATCATACAGCTTTTTTCCCAGTATCCTAGATATTCATAGAGAATGACTATTGGTGGTGCTTACCATTATTACCAGTACTAGAGAGGACTATAAGGTGGGATGACAATGGAACTTGTTGTCTTTTCAGTCTGAAGATTTCATAGAGGTAAAAGCCATCTAGTGGCTTGGTTGCTTTGCTTTTCTGATCTTTAGGTTTAACCCCAATATTTGTATCTGGGTTTTTATTATTCATGCAACATATATCTGTCTATATAGGGAGATATAAATAGAGAGATTTACACATATTGTAGAGAGATAGATATATGTAGCATGAATAATAAAAGCACATATATATGGTAGATACAGATATACATAGACAGATACCTATTTCTATCTTTATGTCTCTATATAAATATCTATAGATATATAGATCAAGATAGACAGATTTATCCATATATTATAGATTGTTATATAAATATCAATAAGCTGTAGCTTCGCTCAGGCTCCATAGAAAGTGGACTGTAATGTAAGTGATAAAACTATTATCTGGAAAGAAATGAAAATAAATGAAAAAGCAGGTAAGGAAAAGAAAACCTCAGTACCAGTCTCAAGGTAAAGGTTGTAGTTCCTTCATACAGCCTTTGACTACACAGGGAAACTCCAAAGGGACTGCACTGAGAAACTCCCATGAGCAAAGTAGGTCGCGGGTTACAGCAGGAGTCAGCCTGGCATTCTCCCTGGATTAACTGGTCTTCCCACTTGTCAATATTTGTCCTGTTGTAGATATGTTTTTACTTTCTTGACTGTGACATTTGACATCCTTGTCAGTTTCTCAAAAAGCCATACTTTCCTCTGACTCAAGATTTGATGTCTGAGCTATGTCTGGAAATGACAGGCAGAAAGAGCAGGGGTTATGTATAGCCAGCCAAGCCATTGGCAGAACTTCAGGGATACTATCTGGGAGAAAAGTCTGGAACCAGCAAGAGAGCACCCAGTGGTAACAGTAGAATGGACGGAATGGAGCTTTTGCAAGCAGACGCACATGGTAGAATAGGGAGATGGAGACTAATAAAACAGATATGCTTTTCTCCTAAGTTAATTGCATTGAAGTATTCATTGCACATAAATGTATTATTTCATGAAACATATGTTCCTAAAACTATATATCATTCATTGTGAAGTTAGTAGAGCTGAAAGGGGCAAGCTAGAATCTTCATTCTCTGGGGCCATATCTTTTAGACTTTGACCTGTTGATGAAAATTTCTTTTTAGTTTTGCAAATTCAAATTAATAAAATGCACATCAATAAATACTGTCTTATTGCTCTCCTCTGCTGTAGATGCTTAAAGCTATACAAACATAGCAAGAGTGAGATGACTCTGTCAGTCTCTTTACTTTTTAATCCCTTTGGGAAATCAGATTAGTGGCTGTCAAGCTGCTGGCTAATACAACTTCTGGATTCAATATCTTTAAATTTCTCTTAGCATATATTACCTGTCTGATTTAATTAGCTAGGAAATTATCTCATCAGCTCCATGCCTACCATTTCTCTACAGTAGGGTGCAGTTTCTCTATGTATGTTGTTGTTAGTAGTTGGCTCTAAAGAAATCTTTATTGATGATTCTAACTCAATACATTATGGCAAACCATCAGAAAAACAATAGATATCTTTATTGATAATTCTGACTCTATTAACTATGAAAAAACTAAAAAATATAAAACATAGTTTTTGATAAAACCCCTATAATCTAAATATACATGAACACTAAGTACATGCTTTTTTGTTCCCTTTCTTCTTATTTCTGTCTATTTTTTCTTTTTATTGCCATTTTCTTATCATGCCCACATTTCTCATTTTTCTACTTGAAAGGAATAATCCCTTTACTAATATCTTTGAAAAACTTACTGTATCTTCATATTTAACTTGGCATGATAATGATAATCATTTACTTCAAAGGATATAAAAGAAAAAATTTCTGAAGTAGAAACTCAAGGTACATTTATTAAAACAAGAAGAAAGAAAATGAAAACTCTTTTTGAGTTAATACCACTTTTGACAAGTTTGAATGGCTAGAAAGTTTGATAGGATATATTTGAACTCATTTATTCATAGTCTGTTACACATAGACCAGACATATGCTATAAATGCATTCTGAAAACAAAGGTTCTCTTCATCACATTGTAATAAAACTGGACATTAAATGTAATCTTGGCACATGCTTTAATACCTGAGAGTTTTTAACTGACTTTTTCTTAATTTTTAAATCTTTGAATAAAATGAAACCAACAATCTATAGTGGTGAATATTTTGACAGTTAGACATGTCTCTTATCTCACAAAGGAAGATGACAAAACCCATGATAGAACATGTTAGAGCACTTGGGGATCCAGTCTTTAAAATAAGAGACAAAATTAGTAAGAAATATTAAAAAGCACATTTTCATAGCAGATTCAAATGAGAATTACCAGGAATATGATAGGCTTTTCCTTTCATTTCTCAGAGTAGATCAAAGAGTTTCTCTGATCCAGGTATTTATTAGATTCAAACAACATTTTACTCTTACTTTATGTTTTCAAATTTATTCTTTGCATGTGCACTACATCCAGTCCACAGCTTCCCTCTCTCTAGTTCACCCATCCCCCCAAAGTCCTCTGTCCTCCAGATCCACTCCTCTTCTTTTTCTTCTTTATAAAAGTGTAGGCCACCCAGGGATATCAATCAAACAGAACAAATTCCATTAAGTCAAGGCCCAAACCCTCATATCAAGGCTGGATGAAGTATAACTACATCATTTCTTCCCTTCCTTTCCTCCACACTGTCCCATTAAGACCTCTTGCTCTTTTCCAAATGCAAAGCCTCTTTTTCTTCAATTATTGCTGTTGGTCATGTGCTCATCGTAGTGGTAGTGTTGTTGTTGCTATTGTTATTGTTGTTGGTGGTGGTGATGGTGGTGTGTCTGTCCATATGTGTGTGAATGTGCATATATGTGTGTGTGACTAAATACATAAATATACATTTAATTGTTTTTATTTTCTGTCTATGAGGGTTTGCCTGAATGTCTATGTGTAAACAACATGCAAACCTGGTGCCTACAGAACTCAGAGTAGCATTTTAGATTTCCTTTAACTGGAGGTATAGATGATTGAGACAAACCATGTGGTAACTGTTTCTAAGTTTATTGCAAGTATGCTTTCTCAAAGAATTATAAACAACCTAACAAAACCCCAGGATTAGACACTGGAAACACTTGGGGTTGTTGGTAAGGAGATCCAAGATATTCCCAAAATGAAATAGCGTATTGCTATTGCCGTCTTTTGATTTTGAGATCTTTTAAATTATACAGTTTTGATACTTAATTTTTTCAGGATTTAGAAAAGCACTTAATATGAGGTGTATATAGTGCCACAGACTTGAACGTAAAGTGCAAATACACTACATACATGCAAACACATAGGTACATGTAAAAATACTTTTTCTGAATACACATGCACAAACCACTAATAAAATGTTAATATGTAAAATTAAACTAGTATAATTCCATGAAAAAGAACACACACATACAAACACTCCATATATAAACAAATACCAGTTCTACTAATTCACTGATTAAGTTTAATGATTTATTTGTACTATATAACTGTGATAGTTTTAACCATCAATTTGGTACAATTTTGGATTACTGGGAAGGATTTTGGGAATCTCGATGATTGATTAGATTTACTTTGGTAATCTCTATGGTGGATTACAATGATTATGTTAACTGAGGTGGAAGGGGAAAAGATGCACCCATTGTGGATCGTATAATCACCGGGGCTGCAGATTCTAGGATATTTAAAAATGGGAAAAGTAAGGCAAACATAAACAGGCATTTAGTAACTCACTGTTTTCTGCTGTTGACTTTTCTAGTTGAGCATTCTTTGGATGACCAACTCCTGAAAAATGACAGAGACTTTTTATTACATATGAAACCTTGGCCTTAGCTTAGTCTTATTCCTTACTAGCTCTTAAAACCTAAATCAATCTGTTTTTATTCATCTATATTCTGTCACATGCTTGTTGCTTTTCCTCAACACCCTATATCTGACATGGTTTACAAAAAGATTATCCCAAATAGACTGTGAAAAAGGACTGTAACATCAAGTTGTGATCTAAATAAGTTTAAGTTCTTTTCATAGTATTTATCAGAGCAACAAGAAAAGGAACTAGGTAGTAATTAATTTAGAGTTTTTGTCACAAGAGCTTTCAAAACAGGCCTGGAGATGTATGCCTGCAATTTTAACTCTCATAAGATTGAAGTGAGAAGATTGTTGTAACATAGTGAACTACAAGCTATCAAGGACTACATAGTGAGACTCAAGAAAACAAACAGAGGAAATTGGGGTTTCAGGAACTAAATTATATAATATGCTTTCCTTATATTAATGGATTTATATTACATTAGAATGTAGTGAACTGAAGAAATTATACTGTTCACAGCACTACGTTGTAAATAGAAATGTAAATTAAAGCTACGCCCACTCATTTAGCTTTCCCACCATATCTCTTCCTTCCTGCCTACATCTTATATGTCTTCCTCTCTTCTCTTTTCTGTTCTTTCCCTTCATTTCTCATTTTCCTTCTCTCAATTTCTCTATTTCTTTGTTTAGTTGTTTCTTTGTTTTTTCTTCCTATCATCCTGTCTTTCTTTAAGTTTCTTTCTTTCTTTTTAAACTATTTTCTATACTGCCAGCCTTAGAAATGCTAGACAAACATTTCCAACTGACCCATTCCTCCATCTCTTCATATCTCACATTGATGTATCTTAAGTAGATAATCTGACATTTTTCACAGCATAGCAATATGGTGAACAATAAAAATGTTTATTAGCCAATGAAGTTCAGTGAATTCTCTAATATTATTCTTACAGTTATCTATGATTAATTATAATGAAGCCCATCTAATAAGAGCAGTCCAGTTTGTCATGGCATCAGAAGGGGCATTCAATATTTATTTTATTTCTAAGAAGGTAAAGAATTTGCAAAAAGACCATCATTATTTAGGGAACTATATAATCATTAAGAGTATGGATGTTTGACATCCCATTTTTAGCAGAATGACTGAAGGGAGTGATTCAAAGACAAGTGAATTTTATTTAGCTCAGAATAAGAGCTCTGTAGACTAGATGTCAAAGATCTAATAGGAACATCTAACTGTCATATGGTGAAGGCTTTATGATGGAAAAGGAAATGTGCCTAGGTAAAATCATAAGCAACAAAGGAGGAGAGAGAATGACACACATATTATTCTTGCTGTCTAACCCAATCTTGCACCAATAATCCATTTCTGCAGAGAAAGAATGCTGTAATAATTCTGCATGAATATACTGTCCCTATAATTCAAGTAATTCTCCATAAACACACTAAGTCCAAGCTTCTACAAAGAAACAAAACCTCAACATGTGCTGGAGTAGAGATAGAGAATATTCAGTTCACAGCATGAGATGGCTATGGAAAACTGCACCGCATGGTCTTAGATAAATCCCACCTAGACCTCAGAGCTCATTTGTGGCATTGAACTATATAAGAATTTGAACAACATCACACCAAAGTTCCTTTATATTTTTAGAGTTCAAAATAATAAAAAAATTCAGGATAGTAAAAATACAAATATGTACCTATTTTTTCTTGTTATTAACTTAATATAAAATCAGAGGGAAGAAAATCAGGTGAATTTGTTCTCCATTAAAACGCTGCTTTGATGGTATCATACCCTTATGAAAGGACTTTTGTTTCATTGATTGCATGGAAAAATTCGATTAAACAAACACTTAATGACTTTTAATATTGCATAAGGCATTGTGTAAGCTTAGTTTATCTTGAAGAAGGGGCCAAACATCTGTCTCACAGGTTAAAAACTCCTTCTGAATTATATATGTAAAGTTACTGTCATGTTTTATTAAATGCTTTATTTTTATTGAACTATTCCCCAACTGGCACCCAATTTTCCCCTCTGTGATTTCTAACTTTAATCACTAGATGACAAATGTCCAACATGCTTAATGTTATTTCAGCATTCACCCATCTGGAGTTTTCTCGCGATTGAATCAGTTCTAAGTTACAGCATACTAAAAATTTATTGAAAAGGAAAACATGACAAAAGTGTTCCATTCTCCCCAAGGTTTTAAAAATGGTTCCTAGATGAGACAACAGATTTAGACCATAGAAAAATAAATTTAAAAACTACTTTATGGCTAGCCTGCTGCCCACCATTTCCAGTCCCAACACTTAGGGGCAGAAGCAAAAGGATTGCAAACTGGAGACAGTCTGAGGCATGGAGGGAAATTCTGTTTCAAAACAAACAGAACAAAGCAAAACTACTGCTCCTTTATACAAGCACAGCTTCCCAATGATATCATCAAACCCAGTGACCAACCATTTATCCTATAGCACATAATAATTTGCATATAATTCCTCAAATGATATTTGTCTCATATGTCCTTTCTCCACTATCTGTGGTCTTTCATCAGATGCCAACGTAGGCTAAACTCCATGTTTTGCCTGAATTTATCTTTTAGAATGCATTATGAAATGATGTAAGCAAAATCCAGATGGGGGTGGCGGGCAGTTTCTAGTAAGCAATAAAGTAAGCCAGCACTTCAAAAGCTCAAATGTCAAATTAGCCAAATAGTGCATCTTATTCTTAGTAATTTGAGTAAAAAAAAAGCCCTGTAATTTGTTTTTGGAAGTATATAAAGAACATAACACTGAGATATTGAAAGACAAGTCATAAGAACATTGCAATAGCCTTAAATGGAAAATATTTTAAAGTTGCTTTTTCAGAATTTTTTCACAATAATCCATTTAAATTGATTAAGATTTAATCATACTAGAAGTTAATCTAAAGTTGTGTCTATTACTTTAAACTTAATGAGATTTTTCAAGTTTTATCTTCAAGACTGTGAAGTCCTGCAGTAGTCAAAATATGAGGAATATGGGATCTGGTCCTCATCATGACATAACCAACATCACAGAGCCTAACCCTCATGGATTCCACTAAAAGGATTTAATTTAATTTTTACCCCATAATTGGATATTAGGTATATAGTCTTTAAAAGTCAAGGGTGGAAAGCTGAGGTTGGCTTTACAAATTTGTCATTTACATTTCCAAATATGCATTTCCATATTAACCATCTGATGACTTTGAGTTTAGAATGTATTTGACTACTTACCAAGAAAGTAGAAAGTCATAAGGTGCCAAATGCCATATAATTTTATATATTATTTATATAAACTAAATTCTCTCATGTAGAGTTTAGTGCATAAGGCAAAAGGTAATATGGTTACCATGTGTTGATAGGGTTGAAGGTCCAAGAGTAGCCTTAAGGAAGCACACATCGGGCTTATTGGGAGAGAATGTCTCTGAAGCCACCTTAGAATTGTAATGGTCTATAGAAGTCTCTGAACTAGAAGGTGGAGCTTGGTAAGTTCATTAGGGGTAGAGATATCAAAGTATTAAGTGGCCATGGTCTCTCTGCTTCTCATACTTTGATAAAAGGAAAATAGCACCAGGGTGTGTGCATCAATTCAAGGCCATGGCAGCAAGTTATGACCACAGAGTCACGAGTAAGAACTGTGTCTTAACTCCAAATGGCTAATTGACAGATGGTGTCTTTTCATTATATTATGAAGGATCTGAAAGCGTTTTCACGTCTTCAAAGTCTCTGAAAAAAGAGGGTAATAACAGGACAGAGGAGTTTGGCATCAATAAAATAGATAGATCTGGATGATAGAAGCGACAAAATTGAGAGACTCTCTAAGGTACTCAATAAGCTAAATCTGTTTAAATTTTGTACATATTTCTGCTTCTCAACCTTCCTAATGCTGCCACCATTGAATACAGATCCTCATGTTGTGGTGATCTTCAATCATAATATTATTGCATTGCTACTTTGTAACGTAATTTAACTTCTGTTATAAGTCATAATGTAAATATCTGATATGCAGTATATCTGATAGGCAACCCCTGAGATAGAGTCGTGACCCACAGGTTGAGGAGCACTCATCTATAGCCTTCAAATTTATATCCTAGGGAACAAGCAAAAGAGACGACAGACAGCATAATAGAGACCAGAAAGAAAAAGCTGCAATTCTTTCCATTTCCAGATCCTGGCCCTGAATTTAACATGAAAACTCTGGAGATAATGAGAGAGAATGCCCAAAAATTTAATTTGTGAGCTGCAGAGATAGTTCATATGGTAAAGTGTTTGCTACCGAGGCATAGGGACATGAGTTTATATCTCGAGTGGCAGTATGTGCTTGTAATCCCAGTGCTGAGAAAGAAGGAACAAGAGGTTCTCTGTGGCTTGTTAGCCAGGTCAAAAGGAAAAAGATGAGCAATTTGCCAAGAGTTTTGTCATTTATTTAGCTTCTGTTAAATGCCAAGTCTCATGCTGGCATTGATCGTTTGCTTTGATTTAATTAGTGCAATTATAGGAAGTTGGTGTTTTAACACCTTTCTCTTCACAATGAAATTTTGGATAGATTACATTTTCATATTATACCTAGTGAACAATTTCAATGCAAAATTATGGGGATATTTCTTAATAAAAAAATGCCATTAGATTTAGTATAGATAATTCTGAAGACCAGCCATCGATAAAATAAAAATGAGGATTTACCATACTTTTAAGACTGTTCAGCCATTGTTCTGTTGTTACTTAGCATGCAATCACAGGACCAGGAGTATCTAACTCGATGATTCTGTTCTTGTCAGAAAGATGGTAGATGTGAAAACTCTATTCAATTGCATTGGTCTCCTTTAGTATCCTCACAATCTATGCCTTCTAAAAGGAAGATGTAAAGGCAGTTTTCTAAAGTGCAACAGAATTCTAATTTGTTTTGATAAAAGGACTTTCAGAAATGAAACTACAAAAATTAAAAGAAAATGAGAAGATGATGCTTTTATTATTTATTTCTTTTTTTCACTGCTCAAAATACTTGAGACCAAACAGGCTGGTTTCAAATGCACAATTCTTCTGTCCTTGCTTTCCAAGTCCTAGGATTATGGGCATGTACTGCCATTCAGAGATCAAAAACAAACCTTACTGAAAGTAATTTAAAAATTAATTACAGAGTTTTTTAAGCTTAATATTTAAATTATTTGTCAGAAAGTGAAAAGATTTAGGAAAAGAAAGCTATTTCCTTTACATTATTGTGTTTTGCATTTTACAGAAATGGGGCAATGTGAGTACCACAAACCAACAACAAAGTGGGAAACTCTTTAAGCATAAGCAAAGTACACTTTACACATTTCAAATATGCATCTCCCTATATACCAAATTGCAAACAAACAACAAAACAACAAAAAATGATTGTTCTGGATAAATCAGAGACTCATATGTCTAAAGTGTATTATTATAAGGGAGGTAAAAATATACATAAGGAATCCTTGGCCTTTAATCAGTGATAATGTTAACAAATACCTTACAAAATTGGAGGTATCAAAAGAAAAAAAATGAGAGAAAACAAATCAAACACTGAAAACCAGAAAAGCTAGTTTGGGTTATATGCCTATAATTCAAACATTCCAGAGGCAGAGGCAGGTAAATTCTGAGGTAGACACAATCCTGAGTGAAACAGAATGATCCTGTTTTAGGCCTGATGCATCCCCAAACAAAAATGTTCAGAATTTTAAAGTTAACGTTGACTAAGGAAATAGAGAAGCAAAATATGACCTACTTTGTTAAAATTGAACAGATATATCCACATGTATTAGACATATAAATTTATTATATAAGTATCAAATATTTTTACTCAATTTGTTGAATATTAAAATAGTTTATTTTTATATATTCCTAAATAAAAGAATACCAGGAAAATGTTTTCACGTAAATGCTAATTAACATGCAAGGTGAACTAATGTACCTTTTTTCTTATAGTCCTAAAATTTAATTGAACTTATCATAAAATGTATAAATATCAAGAAATCCAAAGCAATATTCAATGAAGGAATATTTAAAAGATACATTTTAAATGTATCACAGAAACAAGAATTAGATGGAGCTGGAGAGACTGATAATCCAAATGGGTAGTGCATCATTAACAAGAGTAGCTGGCTGCAAACCTGGACAAGCCAGCTCAGAAGGTTCAGGCAGTGGGCAACAGGAACTTGTGTGGCTAGCTAGTATCTAGTTCATGGCCGCGAGTTTTTCTTCTATTGTGATTTTGTCTTGGTCTCAGAACCAGTTAAAGAAACCCCAATATATCTCAGAGCCAGTTGTAAAGATGCCTTGTTTCTTGTCTGCTCAGATGACCAATTTCTCACCAAAGCACATCTGAAGGGCTCCCTCCATGTACCACTGAAACTCCTACTTCTCACCTGGATTTTATTTCTCTACCTTGGCAAAGGTGGGTGATTCTTTGCTACAAGAAGTTCTAAATAGTATTCATTTGTCCTACTTGAATTATTTTTTATTAATTTCACAGATGATACTTGTAGGTAATAAAGGTAAAAGGAATTCTGAGGCCAGCACGTAACTCATTTGGAAGTAGAATAAATGAAGGAAGACCTTTCCTTCTTAAACATGGGAACCTGAGGTCATTTCTGATAATTTTCAGGTATGCAAGCAAGATTAAAATGATCATTTTCTGGAGAATAAATTTGCATATTGCCTTCATCTGTGTCTATCTTCTCTCCTTTCCTTTCTTCTCTCTCTCATCTCTCTCTCCCCGTCCTGTTTCCTGTCCTCTCTGGCTTGTTACACTTCCCTTGGCAAGGAGCACTTTAAGATTTCTAATTGTGAATGTCAGTAATTGTGAGAAAAACAGAGACATTTCTTCACTATGTGATTTTCCTCACGCTTGCATCACTTTTCATAATTATCTGAACCTAAAATTCATGTCTGGTCATTATCATATCTCAGCTAATTATTGTAAAAATTTCCATTCAATAAATTTGATTGCTCTGATTTTTCCTGCTCATTAACTCTAATAATAATTATAAGTAAATTAAACTTATTATTCCAACGGTTTACTCTGTATTTCCCTAACAATTGTTATAACTTGTCTTGTATGTACCCAACCTTGTACATAACCATTTCTGTTTTCCACTCAAATTCTCCACAGTTTGCTTTTGCTGACTCCCATGTAACACTTATTTCCTATGTCTTATCACAATACGGATGTTGGTCCTGCCCTCTCTTGGCATGGAAAATATTCTGTTTCTCTCTTTAAAATGTATGGCATTGCATTAATTCTCACACTGAACCTTGAAAGTTCCATAAAATAGCACTATGCAAAGTATTAGTGCATTTTCTGTCACTACAGTGAAATGCCTGAGGCAAATCAGGGGAGAAAATCTTTGTTGGGATCATGGTTTTAGAGGTTCTATTCCATGATTGAGATTCCCACTCCTTTGGGACACAAGAGAGGAAACACATAGTGGTCCCAGCACATAAGGGGAAAAACACTTATTATGTTATCTATGAAACCTAGAGGAAATCAGGGTCTCATCATTTCCTTTGAGGTCATGAACCAAGGAACTCTTTAAATTCTTTTTTTTAAGATTTATTTATTTATTATTTATACAGTGGTCTGCCTGCATGCATGCCTGCACATCACAAGAGGGCACCAGATCTCATTATGGATGGTTTTTGGGAATTGAACTCAGGACCTCTGGAAGAGCAGTCAGTGCTCTTACTCTCTGAGCCAACTCTCCAGCCCCATCTTTACTTTATAAAATGTGATAAATTTTTTCAAGCCTCTACAGGTATAATATATTCATTAATAGGCCTTTTGAGGTCATTCACCAAAATTATAGGACATTTAGCATGAGCTACTGTTCAAATATTAATTATTAACAAGAGATTCTATGATATAGAAGGGTACAGGTCACATGTCTGTTTTTCATGTTTAACTACATAATGGCCAATCTCTCAGTAAGAATTTATCACTAAAATGATTGTTTAGTTGCAATTATTACTCTTTACTTGACAAAGAGTTCAAAAGAGCATGGAGAAGCACTGTCAGCATCCATATCTAAGCTTTTCGTTTCTTCATTTGCATGAACAGTGTTGGAGAACCTAATAAAATGTGATTTTAATCGCTTTTTGGAGATATCTAGAATATGTGAAACTCATAAGCAGTAATTTGCCCTTAACATTTAAAAGATTTCTTTTCAAATCATGTATCAATTTGAAATCCATCAAAATGCACTTCTAAAGAAATAAACCACAGTACTTATATATTCTATGACTTTGCAAAGACTTTTGTCTATTAGTATCTCTGTTACATTGTTTATTTTAAGCTGGAAATAGTCTTGTATATCGCCTATGTTAAACAAAGTAGTAAAATTAGCACATGAAATCTTGCCATTTAAAATATTATTAAAGGATGTTTTCCAGCAATAACAAAGCACAAAATGTTTTTTGGAGAGGTGGTGAATGATGTATGGTAGTGCTTCAGGGAATTAAAGTTGAGCACTTGAAAGCCAACAGCACACACTGTCAAGTGACCCTGGGGATTTTTCACTAAAACACCTTTCTTCCCAGTCTCAAGCCAGAGGAGACTATATTGACCTAGTATTTCAGAAGATTTTAATTTTATATGTAAATTTAATATGAAGAAGATATGTACACTTAACCTACTGCTTTTATAGATTTACATCTACTAGGATAATTCATATATACTTGAATCATATAACTTAGACTTTTTTCAATAATTAAATTCAAAATACTGTATTATTATTCACCACAAAATTGATTTAATTTGCCTGCCATTTTGTTATAATACGGATTTGTTAAACTGCGTATAATAATAAAAAAGCTCATTTGTGCAGTTTTTATATTTGTTCAGGTACCAAATGGGAAAGAATCTGATCTTGCTAGCCTACTAATAACAACAATTCCAAGGTGGCATCCCATATGCAAGCTTCTCCCTGCAACTAACTGCTTGTTTTGGCTTATGTTAAACTGCTGTCTTAGACAAAACCTCCCCTTACATCTGTGAGCAAGATAATGGAATTTTTTTTTTGCTTTTAATAGCCCCTTACTCTTAATGCTTGGAGCTACATGGGTCTCCACTACCAGAGTTAGTACTAGCTGGTTGGAATAAAGACTTTCAGTTGGCTGTAAGAAAAAAGTTAAGTTGTCATATTTTCCACGTCTCTGGTCTGATCTCTCTCCAGCTCTCTGGGGACATCTTAAAAACAAATTCTCTTTCAAGTCACATTTTGCCGACACAGTTTCTCCTTCTTTCTATGTGCCATTCCCCATCTGCCCCACACACTTACATCACTATTTTCTGTGCATGCTCTGTCACTCTTTAGGGTCAGTCAAGTTACCATCTTCAAATCTACCTTGCTCTTTCACTAGCTTAACCACTGACTAACTTAGTCACTCACTCACTAGTCAGCCAGGCAGCCATCTCCATATTCCTTACATAACATCAAATCCTCCTTCATTTTCCTTTATAATGTGCTAATATCTTCATCATAGCTCTATGGCAGTTCCCACTTTAAAGAATGTGATTACTTAACACACATTTGTCACTCCACTAGATTATGAATTCCCTGGGGGGAACTTAGTATCTGCTGTGGCATACCATTTTATCATCTTTCCCTTAGCACAGGATCTGGCAGATGCAGTAAGAACAAAATTACCACTTACTTTATAAATATAGGTTGTATTTTATATTATAGTTACTTATACTAGAATGATGCTTACTTTTGAGGATCATACCTTTGACCTCTGTGAAGGACAATGACTCAAACTTAGAGTATTTTCATAGTGAACAGGGATTTATTCAGAATTTTAGGGAAATACGACAAAATTTTGATTTTGAAGGACTGTATAGGTGACGGGACAAACATAGTTACAAGAATATTTCTGATGTTCACAAGAGTTCAACTTTCAGAGATCTGAAATAGGGATGGATGAAGAGGATGCTTTATGCTTTATAACATCCTTAAATATTCTGAAGTAATATAATTTAGCCAGGAAATCAAGCTATCTTTGCTGGAGTATAAATTATAGTAGCTTCTTTGTCATAATAAATGATTACAATTATGTTTATGGTGAAACTGAATCTGGAAGATTACAATATGAGCATTCTTCACCTGTTGACTTATTATACAACTACTTAATCCATTTATTTACTATCATTCTTTTTTATATGCATATGGAGCCTAACTTTTTATCCTTCCATCATGAAGTAAATCACACATATTTTATAAATTTGAATTACACAATTTTATTTCGGAAGAAATTGCATAATAAATATTCAAAATTGCTCAGTACAATTTCAAATTATTGATATGCTCTGATTTGCAGATTAAGTCCTATAAGCACTCCTAGGGAGTCTCTGTGGCTTGATATCACTCTCCTTAAATTGGCTATTTACAACAAATACACACTGGAAATTGAAGGAATAAAAGCACTTATGTCTTTTAGATGTACCCCTGGGAAGTTTGCTCTCATAGTGATGACAGAACAAAGGAAAGATGTCAGAATGTTCAATTTGAAATTACTGAAGCACTAAAACTAATTTTAAGGCATTGATGTTTTCAAGGAAGACATCAGTGTAGTCATTTTAAATTCTCCACCCTTGAATAAGTTTAAATTGCTAAAATCTTAGTAACCATTAATAAAAAACAAACAAAAAAACGGTTATGACTAGTTGGCATCAGTTTTTGTTTGTTTTAATCTTCCTGACATATCTTGATTCATGTGAACTGATACAATGTTTAACTGATATGCATGTATGTGCTTATAAAGTGACTGATATAAGTTTACATGATAAATTTTATGTCTTTATAATCTAAAGAGAATTAAAAAATGTTAAGATTAAAAATGCAGTCCTATCATTTAGTAGAAAGTATAATTTTTACTGAGACAAGAGCATAGAAGATTTTAGCATATAAAAGACAGCAAATTCAGAGGTCAATATACCAGATATCTGGGTATCTTCTGATGGCTTGGTATGATTTCCTCCAGAAGGCATCTCAAGAAAATGCTCCTAGGGTACATGAAGAAAAAAGATTTGGAATCTAGAGCATAAGTTTGTAAGTGAGTGGTCTGATGTGGTGGGTTAAATCAGAAAGCAGAGGAACAAAGTGATGGGAAAATAAAAGATCATATATCTATAGTAGAGCTTGAGGTCAGAAATAAAACTTCTGCGTATTGGCATAAGAATAGACAGATTGACCAATGGAACTGAATCTGAGACCCGGATATTAAACCACATACCTATGAACACATGATTTTTGAAGAAGAAACTAAAATTATACAATGGAAAAAAGAAGGCATCTCCAACAAATGGTGAATGTCAACATGTAGAACAATGAAAATAGATCCATATCTATAGCCATGCACAAAACTGAAGTTCAAATGGATTAAAAACATCAATATAAAGTCAACCACACTAAACTTGATAGAACAAAAAGAGGGAAGTAGCCTTCAATGCATTGGCATGGAGACCACTTCCTAAATATAACACCAGCAGCACAGACACTGAGAGCAACAATAAATAAATGGGAACTTCTGAAAGTGAGAAGCTTCTGTAAAGCAAAGGACACAGTCAATATGCCAAAAAGGCAGCCTACTGAATGGGAAAAGATCTTCACCCACCCCACATCAGATAGAGAACTGATCTCTAAAATATATAAGTAATTAAAGAAATTAGACATCAAAAATCCAAATAATCCAATTTAAAAACGGGATACAGTACTAAACAGAATTTTCAACAGAAGAATCTCAAATGGCTGAAAGGCACTTAAGGAAATGTTCAACATCCTTAGTCATCAGGGAAATGCAATTCAAAATGACACTGAGATACCATCTTACGCCAGTCAGAATGGCTAAGATCAAAATCACCAATAATAGCTTATTCTGGAGTGGATGTGGAGTAAGGGGAACACTCATTCATTAATGCTGGGAATTCAAACTTGTAAAACTGCTTTGGCAATCAGTATGATGGTTTCTCAGAAAATTGGGAATCAACCTACCTCAGGACTCAGAAATACTCTTGGATTGATGTGGGACTTCCCTCTGTATGCTGTGATTATCATTGGTTAATAAAGAAACTGCTTTGGACTTATAGCAGGGCAGAACAGAGGTAGGTGGGGAAAACTAAACTGAATGCTGGGAGGAAGAAGGCAGAGTCAGAGGGAAGCCATGTAGCCCCACCACAGACAGTCGCTGGACAGAATTTTACCCAGTAAGCAACAACCACCTGGTGCTATACAAATTAATAGAAATGGGTTAAATTAAGACGTAAGAGTTATCCAATAAGAATATGGAGCTAATGGGTCAAGCAGTGCTTTAATTAATACAGTTTCTATATGGTTATTTTGGGGCTGAGCAGCTGGGAACAAATAAGTGGCCTCCCACAACATTGAGCATATACCCAAAAGATGCTCAATCATATTACAAGAACATCTGTTCAACTATGTTCATAATCAGCATTATTTGTATTAGCCAGAACCTGGAAACAACCTAATGCCCCTCAAATAAAGAATGGATAAAGAAAATGTGGCACATTTACACATTGGAGTACTACTCAATTGTAAAAAGAATGGAAATAGAAAAAAATATACTGAGTGAAGTAATCCAGATCCAGATAGACAAATATAATATGTATTCACTCATAAGTGGATACTAGCTGTAAAATAAAAGATATTGATCTTATAGTTCATGATCCTAGAGAAGCTAAATAATAAGGTGAACCCTAAAAAAACAACAACAACAACAAAAACAAACATACATAGATCTACCTGGAATAGGGAAATAGGAAATAGACAAGACTGCCTGAAAATATTGGGAGCATGTAGGTGGGGGGAGAATAGATGGTCAAAGGGGAAGAGGAGAGGAGAAGGGAATGTGGGAGAAGAACTTGAGGGAATGGGATAGTTGAGATGTAGGAAGGACAGAGATGAGAGCAAGGAAAGAGATATCTCAGTTGAGGGAGCCATTATAGGGTTAGCATAAACCTGGCTCTAGAGAAATTCCCAGGAATCTACAAGGATGGCCCCAGGTACGATCCTAAGCAATAGAGAAGAGAGTACTCAAACTGGCCTTGCCTCGTAGTCAGATTGACGAATATCTTAAATGTCATCATAGAACCTTCATTCAGCAACTGATGGAAACAGAGTCAGAGAGGTCCATCAGAGCACTAGGCTGAGCTCCCATGGTCCACTTGAAGAGTGGGAGGAGTGAGAATATGAGCAAGGAGGTCAAGACCATTATGGGGGCACCAACTGAAACAGTTTATGTGCTCTAAGGGGAGGTCACTAACTCTAGCCAGAGAAGGAAGGAATCAATATAGGTCCAAACTAGTCCCTCTAAATGTGGCTGACAGTTGTATGGCTGGGGTAGACTGAGGGGGTAATTGGTAGTGGCACCAGAACTTATCCCTACTGCTTGCACTGGCTTTGGGGTAACCTATTCTCTTTGGTTGGATACCTTGCTCAGCCTAGATATAGTAGGGAGGGCCTTACCTTCTCTGAGGAGTGGATGTGGGTGGGAGTGGGGAGATAGGTAAAGGGAATGGGAGGAGGAGAGGAAGAAGGTGCTGAGATTGGTATTTGAAATGAAAAAAATGATAGTTTGTTTTCTTTTTACAAAAGAAAAATAAATTTTAAGGAAAAAACAAAAACCATCACATCTCCTGACCTGAGTAAGTCCTTTTAGAAAACCTGAAACTGGTTTAATTATTGATAAATGGTTTTCAGTTGTTAATATGGGTTGATCATCTTTTTGAGTGGTTCCTGATATGTTACGATAAACCCATCTATACATGCTTCTATAATCACCATCTAGGCTCCATGTCTCTCTGTTTTCCCGTGACAGCCTTGGCCCGTAGGATTGTCCTAGTCCAAGGACTAAGTTGTGGTTCCATCCTATAGGCCTATGGCACATCCACTCCACTGAAAAAGGCAGGAATAAGCATGTTGAGCCATAACAGTAACTTTCCAGAGACTTGCAGAGCAACTGAGACTTCTATAGGTAAAAGTCAGCCAGGGAAGTCCGGAGGCCAATGATAGAATCATTAGTGAGTCGTCATTTTAGTACATAAAGTTATGCTGAATAGTTAATACCTCAGGAATATGTGCTACTAAACGTGTTGCTCCATCTGCATTCTTATGTATTTACTGTACACATCTTTAGTACTTCATTTGTCTCTCTCTAATGTGCCTCTGTAACTGTTTGCACACATATAATAGATCCCATAACTAATAAGCTTTGTCCATCCCATTTCGTTTACGTATTCTGTGTAGCTGAAGTGAGTTTTTGTAAATGGCAATTAATATATACTACAGAGAGGAACAGGAGGAGAGAATGCACTGAGGGAAGGAGCTTTCTGTGCTTCCACAGGCTCTTAACTACTTCCATGTAAGTGGCCTACAGAAATCTGCAGCTGAGCATAGAGTAAGAAGCTGCATGCATAAGACTGTATGAATAGATCTGACTGTGTAGAATGAGGTGTGACTAGTGGCAGAACTCTGGCCAAGTGGCTTGTCTGTAGTCCTAATGCTGCTTGCACCCTCCAAAATGCATGCTGAAATTCACTTTCTTTACTGTAATAGTAGCAAGAGAAGGTGGCACCTTCGATATATACTTGTTTTTCCTTTAATTTTTAATAACAAAATTTCATGTATAACAAACATTACATATTAAATAACACTATAATACAAAGACTTGATATAGTTTTAAAGAAAAGGGAGATTTTTTTACAGGTAAAAATACCCTCCCCACAAGACATTTTTTAAACCAAATCACTTATTTCTAAGTGGGTCAGTGTGACAAATGTGCCCCATGAATAATCATTTCTAATTTCTATTGTATTAATGGTTATTGGAATGAAAAGAAAACTCAACTTTCATAATCATGGAATTAAAGGAATAACATGGTGGAGTTCTTCAGAATGTATGAACTGTTCTCATTATATTAGTAGCCAGAAATGTGAATTCACATAACTACCATGAGAAAAGGAAAACAAACAAGCAAAACAAAACAAAACTCTGGTATGAAACTAGAAAAAATAGCTTTAGGTTTTGCTTCATGACTGATGTGTCTTTTGGCCTCCATCCTTCTTCATCACCCAACCACCTAACCTTGTTCTTCTATGAAAAGTTTAGGTTATACCCACATGTAAAACCTACTAACTTATATACAGTTATACAACATGATGTAGGCCAACACATGAACTGTCACAACACCTGACTTATATACTACAGTTCTATATTGATAAAGACAGCCCGCTATTAACAGAAAACAGATAGTTAAGCCAACTGGCCAGAATAGAGGACCTATAAATATGCAGAGAAAGTTATAGACACCTAATTTTTTGTCAAAAGACACAGAAAGAATCAATGGAGAAAATATAGCCTATTTAACAAATGGTCCTGGCAAAACTGGATATACATCTACAGAAGAATGAAATTATGTCCATATCTTGTACATTGTACAAAAATATACTTGAATTATATAAAAGGCTTTAATTTAAAACATGAAACCTAATAGAAGTAAAATGGAAAATATTCTTCAAGATGTTTAGATAGTCAGGAACTTTTTGAAATCACTAGAATATATAGGAACTAGTCCTCAGATTAAAAAGGTGGGAATATATGAAATTAAAAGTTTATGCATGGCAAAATCCTATCAATATACTAATTAGATTGTGCACAGAATGAGGGAACATTTTTAGCTTTTATCCTTCAATTAAAGGGCTAATAACTATAATTTACAAAGAATTGCAAAAATTTAACAAAGAAATAAAACTACCAGTAAGCAAATGGGTTAATGATGTGAACAGATAGTTTTCAAAAAAAGAAACACAAACTGTCAATACCTTTTTTTAAAAGGGGCCAGAATCCCTCATTAACAGGTATACTGGCATTTCAATTTTATTCTAATAAATAAAACTTGTTTGAGGATCAGAAAATTAGAACATCCACAATGGCCAGCCTTATAGACCAGGCAGCAATCACACACACCTTTAATCCCAGAAGACACAGTAGCTTGCCATAAAACCAGGGGTAGTGATGCACGCCTTTGATCTCAGCCCTAGAAAGAATTATAAGTTGGGAAGGAGACAGCTCTCAGGCTCAGTCTAATTCTGAGATTCCTGGAGGTAGGATGGCTATTTCAGACTGAGTTTGAGGTAAGAGTCAGTGGCTGGCTCCTTTCCTTTTTGGATATTCAGGTTGAACCCCAATTTCTCTCGCTGAGTTTTATTAATCAAACAGGAAATTGAAGATTAAGTTTAATTAGACACCCCCTCATCCCAATAACAGTGGCTGTCATTAGGAAATCTGAGAAGAAATGTCAGAAAGGATGGAAAGAAGGACTCCTTTGTGAGACTTAATACATCTATTATGCAGCAAAGCAGATCTGCTTGGCGCTTCCTCAGAAAAAAAAATAAGGATTATAACTACTGTATGACCTAGCTACACTACTCCTAGGTATATATATAAAAGACTTCAAATCATATCACAGAGATATTTACTGATTCTTTTTATAGTTATTGTTAATGATAGCAGGGAATGGAACCAGTCTAGCAGTCCATCAAAGATGAATTGAGAACAAAATGCGTTAAAAATACAAAGAGGGAATATTAACAGACTGTGAAGAAAACTGAAATAATGAGACTTGCATGAAAATGCATGAACCCAAGATGTGTAATATTAAGCGAGGTGACCCAAACTCAGAAAGACTAAAATAACATGTTCATAGGTAGTTGATGTGTAGTGCCTGCCCTTGCTATGGATTTGTGCTATTGGTAGAGAACTGAGAGAGTTCTTGGTGATCTAAAGGATTTCTTACTCTGGTGTGACTGGATTAGCTCTCCTACCATAAAGTAATCTTTGTTCTCTTACTTCTACTCACACCCTGCGGCCTCCCCATTCTTTCACTCTGACACAGGACAAAGTGTCACCTGAACTCTAGTATAAACTGATACCATGCTCTTGGGACCAATAGTCTTGAACACATGAGTGAAATGAACATTTAAAAATTGTCAATTGTCAGGACTGGAGGTCAGTGGTTCCTACAATAGTTGGGAGTAGATATTGCTACCTATACTGGGTTTTCTAACAGGGTTCTCAGTGCAGGCAGCCTCAAGCCTTGAGGGCAAAATGAGCTTCATAGAGCAATCTAATGATAATCCTTATTGCTGCAAAAGAATCAAAGGAAACGAAAGCATCCCCCACCCACCCACACAGGAGCAAAGTCAAATCTCTGGTTCAAAGAAATGCAAATAGTAGGCAAGCAGCAGGTGTTGCAAGCAGGCCACTTGTTCATTTCCTTGCTGTACAGACTCCTGAAATAAACAAACAGAAAGGGTATTGATTAAATCACTGTTTGTCCAATTACTTAAGCATATTGCCAGCTTGCTCTTACATCAAGAATTAAGCCATCACCTATATTTAATATTTTACCGCAAATTTCGTGGCCTACTGGCAAGGTTTCAGTGTGTCTGTGTCTGCCAGTGGCTCCATGCATTTTCTCTGCTTTGACTCTGCCTCCTTTCTCCCAGCATTCAGTTTGTCCCCCCTCCCCCTACCAGCGAAGTTCTGCCTTGCTATAGGTCCAAATCAGTTTCATTATTAATCAGTGATGTTCACAGCATACAGAGGGGAATCCCACATCAAGCAGGTAGCCTGTAAAAAATGTAGTAGCATCAAAAACAGACAGAAAGTTTCCTAGAGTCTATGCTGTCACCAAGGCATGTGACCATGGACTTCATTCTGACAATGTTTGTTCTGCCCGGGGTTCTTCTTCAACTACCATTTTTGACAGCTTTTATGTAATTGGATTTGTCCTATTTCTTCACCTTATTTGCATGCCCACATCCAGCCTATCAGATCCTACCTGGCATTTTGGTACCTCCATAAATTTAGGTGTTCCCCAAGCCAAATCAGAGCTGCTAGGAAAGCCCATGGGGAGGGGGTGTCATAAGGTTTCAGAGTTCTGTTCCTGAGTCTAACTGGGACCCTGGCCAGAGACTTTTGATTTTTTTCAAAGGAACAAATTTGAAGATTGAAGAACCTGGCTCCCAGTGTACTCACTCACCAGAGAAGACAACCAAAAGGTTCAATGAAAGCATCCTGTACACCAGTCTTCTTTTCTTTATAGGGTACATCTTTCAACTCTGGCAGTGGCTTCAGGCAGAATGACTCTTTCGTACTTGATCTACTAAGACTTCCCACTAGCCTAAGCTGCAGAGGGCAATTTGTACCTGCAGCTTTTTCTAGACTTCCATTAGAGACCTCCTACTTTCAGCTGGCTAGCTTGTTCTGCAAAAGACTGCTCCAGGCTGGCACCCTGAAGCCCCAAGAGCCTTTAAGCTGTAGCACTTGATTTTGTAACACTTCTCAGAGGTGCAATGCTTTCAGCTAGCATTCTCTTGTTACCTAAAATTAAAACTTGTTTTATTTATATCTCACTTGGCAATCTCTTTTAAACTGTTTTGTTGAGTTTCAAGCTCATTAATTCATAATTGGCAAATAAAGTGCCTCCCATTTGACACTCTTTGCTTATTGTCCTCTCCATTCTTGGAGATATAGATGGGACAAGAATCAAGTTGTAGATAAAAGATGATCTTCTCTACTTCAGTTCAGTTGGTAACATTCTTGCGTTAAGTATGAGTATTATAGTTCAATCCTGACCACTCACATATATATATATATATATATACACACACACTAAGCATGGCAACATAGATCTATAATTCTAGTCCTGGGGAAGGGTTGGGAAGGAAGAAGAGTGTATACATGTGTCTTGCAAATCTACTAACCTAGAAAAGTCAGTGAGGTACAAGTTCAGAAGAAATTCTGTCTCAAAAGTTGATGGTGGACACTGATGGAAATATACTGGACATTGACGTCTGGTATCCACATGCATGCATGCATGTACATAAAAGAAATACATACACACATATACTTGATAGTGACTTCTGGTATCCAAATTCATACATGATCACACAGACAAATACATACATACATACATACATACATACATACATACATACATAATACATGTATAAAAAGGACTAATTACCTAGTCAGAATTTTTATTCCACAAATAGGAGTTACATTAGATGGGGTGGTAATTTGAATAAAAATGGCCCCCACAGGCTCATGTAATTGAATGCTTGGGAAGTAGCACTATTTGAAAGGACTAGGAATTTTGGCTTTGCTGGATATGTGTGGCTTTTGTGTAAGTATCGCGTCACTAGGGGTGGGTTTTTAATTCTTATTAGAGCATCCCTATTCCCTATTTGTGGTCTTTTATCTCTCCCATATATCCATAGCTACAGTTCAAGCTTAGATATATGTGTGCCATGTCCCACATGGTTTTAAGGACACAACTGATTGGGACAGAAGGGTAATGAAGAAAAGACAGACAGATATACAGGCATAGACACAGACACACAGAAACCTGGACAGACTGAAGTGCTGGAATTAGGTGGTCTGGAATCTCTTCCTTCCACATTTTATTTTTAATTTTTAGTTTTTAGTTTTTCAAGACGGTTTTTCTGTGAGACGGTCCTGACTGTCCTGATGTCCTGAAACTCACTCTTTACACTCTGTAGACCAGTCTGACGTTGAACTCCCAGAGATCGCCCTGCTTCTGCATCTCAAGTGCCACAATTAAAGGTCTGTGCCCGTTTTGGGCCACTACTGCCTCGATGGTCTTGAATCTCTTACAGAAAAACCAAAGCACCTTGGAAACTTTGTATGACTATAACATGGAGTTGAAGAGGCAAGCAGGATTACTGCATACAACTGACCAAGAAGGCAGGGTTATTACATGGAGATGACCAAGAAGGCAGGGTGGTTTAAGGCATACAACTGTGAAGCACAAGTAATAAAAACACAGGGACAAATATTGGGGTTCAAACTGATGGTCAGAAAAGCAAAACTGCCAGCCACTGACTCTTAATTCAACCTCAGTCCGAAATGGCAATCCTGCCTCTAGGAATCTCAGGATGAGACTGTATCTGTGAGCTGTCTCCTCTCCAGGACAGATTACAGGCATGCATTACTGCACTGCCCAGTTTCTATGGCAAACTAGTGTTGCTACTGGGATTAAAGGTGTGTATCACCACTGCCTGGTCTGTATGGCTGACAGGTGAGGCTGTTTGACTATTTGATCTCCAGGCAAGCTTTATTTATTAAAATGCAAATGAAATATCACTACACAGCTGGTTGAAGAAGACAGGTTTAGTCATTCTCAGTTGGAGCAGTCTCTGTAGGAGAGCAGACTTGATTCTGTAAACACCCAGGAGTGGGAATTCTGTGGTGGTCATTTTCAGCACCACTTCAACAATCGTAATTGGTCAGTTCCTTGAGGAAGGCTTTGCCTTCCCTCTCAGCCTGAGGCTTGGGGGTCCTTGAAATGTCTTTGCCTATGTCAATAACACCCATACCCTGAGGACATCGCTCATGACTTTATGCTCCCTACATGTTTGCATGTTAGAAAGCATTTTTTTTTCCAAGAAGAGTAGTAGAGAATTTGTTTTTCTTCCTTTTTCTTCCTCATGGTCCATAGCCTGACTTCCTCTGAGACATTTGGAATCTCCCCTGAAAATCCTTCTCAGGACTGTTTCATCATTATTCATCATATTAGGTGTAAAAGAAAATCTGTAACTCAAATTTCAAAATGAATCTGTTGATTTATGCAGTAGCTGATACAGAATTTTCTTCTTTTCTTAGTAAACCTGAAATTCAAGTTAGGGTTGTACGATTTAATTTTTCGAGATAAAAATCCTAAGCGCAGCCTTGATATAGGACACTGGACTACTTTTGCTCCCAATGCTAGGTCTGCTCTCCTGTTGGCATTTTTAGATTGCTTCCCATTACCCATGACAAACACACTCATCATCCGCGACGGTTTCTACTTTTCTGTCTAGCTTTCAATTTATTTTCAGAGTTATTACTCCTTTAATTTCACTTACTTTTTTTTATGGAAGCTGACCTGCTTCTGTCTTTGGCATCTTGCTTTGGGAGTAATATATTTAGTTTTATGCAGAATATTTTAACTCAGACTGTGGATCCATAGGAATGTTTTACATTTTTGAGGCTCACGTTATTTATTGGTATAACCCAAGTTGTGACCAGGAAATTTTCTTATTTTATCCTTGATAAAGTTACATTTACCTTAGACAAGTTCTTGTTTTGTCTTGCTTATGCACCATGCTACTACCTATAGCCAGCACAATCTAGCACGCTGGGGAAGGGAGCTTGATGTCCTTAATTACTTTTGTATCCCCAGCCTTCATAGCAAACTCTGCTTAAGATTGTCACTTTCAATGAACTTTATTTATTTGAGGACAATGACAAGACAAGAATTTCAGTGGTTTCATTATAGCCTCAGATGTTGTGGATTGTAGTTGTATAAAGACATTTCAAAGTACAGACTATTTGAATAAATTATCAAGAACCAGTAAGAATAGTCAAGTGGAGCAATGATTTCTGAACAACAAAAATAATAAGCTCTATCATTACCATCACCTTCTTCTGAGATGTTTGGCCATAAATAGAACAACCATTTTGCCTGCCAGGGTATGAAGTATATATAAAAATTACAGAAAATATCACATTTTACTATTTGAAATGGATTTTCAGATATATATTAGAAACTACTGTGACCCCACAATAAAAAAATGAATATTTACTTCTCAGAAATATTGATTAGAACACATTGGGATTAATGAAACTAAATTTTTTTACTCAAAATAATGTAGCCACGTATAAAAAGTATGGTTAAAACCAAAAGCTTATTTCCATAATTTTTATGAGATTTATATTTCACATTTATGAAAATGTTATTACTTCCAGCATATCTTCAATCTTAATACATTTTCTCCTGAAACCCGATAAGAGCCATGAAGGTAATATAAGTTCTTGAAAGAGCAAATATTTGAGGGAATTATTAATATTAAATAAAATATGCTTTCCAAGTGTATCATCAAGACATGTAATCTAGAGAATAACATTAGATTTAATATTCTCCATTCCTGTGTCTGTGGACAGTATTGATCCAATCTCTATATGGATTTTTATATTACTGAGTATGGAGGAATGCTGGAACAATTTCCACACTGCATTTGATTTTGTAGCAATTCTGTTAAAGCTTGATGCAATGCATTCCATAGTTAGTTTATTAATTAATTTTATTTATAAAATTATGGCTAAGTTCATTTCATTTAAAGAATTTCTTTACTTCTTTGTTTTCAGAGGCATGTTAATATCATTCAATCCTTTGATTGTAGAAATACCCAAATATGTTAGTGGAAATTAGATGCAGAATGATTTGGGTGAGTTACCCAGAGTCACACCATCTGGCTGTTTATCTTATGATTTCATAAGTCACTGTAGGTAAAGTCCCCATATTTTAGAAAATCTGTGATCATGAGAATGCTACAACACATAATTTCATAACCTTGCTTATCATTGCATTAATTTTAAGCTAAAATAGCTAGCAAGAGTATGTATAGTAATGTGGTAAATATTCTGTCTCCTTGTAGATGAAATACACATAGACCTTTATTTAAATATGTGGTGCAAATGAATTCCAATTAAAAGAGGAAGATATTGTATGATTGAAGGAGCTGCATTACATTTCAAAAGCTGTACTGGAATCTTAAAGTGATGCTGAAGATGAACTGATATTTGTGTCTGGGCCTTAAATGCAGATGACCTTCTCAAGAGGGTCCTAACATTGGCTTTCTTCATGCATTTGTTTTGTTTCCCAAGACAACAGCATTCTTGCTTCTAAGTGGTATTTTATTTCTCTACATTTGTCAGCTAAATTATACACTAGTCTTACTCTGGTCTCTAAATTACTGTCTTTTTAGGAGCTAAGTATTTCTATTTATGAAAATTATTTGTGCATTCTCTTGTTCAGTTTTCAGAAGCAAATTACATTTTCTTATTTGCAAATTATTGTGGCGTTTATGTACATATAAGCTCATGTAAATGATTGCAATGCCTTCTTTTTCACACAGCTAATAATATAAATGCAGAAACAACTATAGTACATCACTATAATTTGTTCAGTAAACTTACCTTCACATATTAGTGATTTTGAGTCAGTTCTTTGTTCCATTGGCATGTGTTTGCTGTATGTTGTACTATAATTGAAAAATAGAGGATAAACCAATGCATTTGGATGTCTTTCTACAGTATTTTATTTGATTTCTCTATGTGAGAATGTTAACACTCACAAATGTTTTAATATCTGAAACTTTAATTAGGGGTCAAGAGTGAACACAATGACATGAGGAAATATAGTTCCTGGACATTTCAATGTGGTCTTCTCTTTAATTATCATCCTGCTCACAATTATGGATTTGGCAAGAACCAATCCTGGCCATATTCAATTATGATAACATAAGCCTTATGCAGATATATTTTATAAAAAAACTATTATTTGAAATTAAAGCTTCATTTGTTTGTTGATTAGATCATAATATTCTTAAAAAGCATTGCTTATTACTTTAAGAATCAATATTCTCTTTCTTTGCTGAAATGCTTCCTTCTCAAAGAATATCAATAGCTTTTGGTTAACATTCTATGGAGTCTCTAAGCTTTACTGTAAAGGTATTCAAAATGATGTGCTGGTTCTTAATGCTTCTGAAAACATTCTCCTGACTGTGTGTTTAGTACACATCTTTAATGCACCCTTCAAAGTCCTTTTAACTTTCTGTATGTAGAGATACCATACCACTCTAGAAGTGCATGTCTACACTCCAGATTCAGGGAGGTACTGTAAAGATATGGCCTGTCATAAGCCTGTATCCTAAATAATTGTCTTTATTTTCACTCTTGGAAACTACAATGCCCATCATAGTATGAAGACCATTAAAATAAGAAAAAAAACTTAATAATGACAACATATAACTTTCTCTAATATTCTATCACTCTCAAATATATATCCAGGCAAATAGATGCACCAAGTGATGGAGCCATTAAATATGAGCATGGCTCTGTAGAAAATCTGGTAGTCTTCTGCCAATATTAGGGATAAATCAAGTTGAAAGAATTGACCTTTCCACTTTTTAAACCACTAATAATAATAATAATCAACTCTAGTGAAATGGAATTCTTTCTTTGGAATTTTTGCATGCTAACCTTTACTCTATTACCCACCACTGTGTACTGGAAAATGTAGGCTATATAGTTCTACTATTTCACTAATTTTACCTATGAACTTCAAGAAATGAAGTGATCTAGCTATAGCCTGCCTTCTGTTTTCAGTTACAGTGATATAGACTAGTTTTAGGGGCAGGAGAAATGGCTCAGAAAGCAAAGTCCTTGATAGGCAAACATGAGAAGATAATTTTAATCTACATTTTAAAAAGAGCAAGTGTAATGTTGCATGCTTATAATGGCAATGATGGATATTCAGGGAGAGGAGGAATCTGGGGACTGCTGTACAAGTAATTTTGCTAAATCAGTGATCCTGACTTTCAGTGGGAGAGCCTATATCAGAAATATAAGTTGGAGATGGCTTGATAAAGGCAACTCATTACAACACATACACACATCTAGAAAAAAACTCGAAGTATACATGTGGCATCTTTAAGCTCCTTTCTTCTCCATGTTATTAATCTTTTTTGCTTGTTTGATGATTTGTTGGTTTTCTTATTTGTTGCTTGTTTTTGATTGGTTGATTTTGTTTAATGACAGGGTGTTATTGCTTAACCCATGCTTGTCTGGAACTCACAATGTAGATAAGGTTTGCCTGGGACCTCAAAGAAACCTGTTCATTCATACCCCATAAGAACATCTGTCTCCTTAGGGAGCTACATGATGTCTCTTTGATTAGAACTTCTGTTTATAGTCACTCTAAAATGGGTATTGCAGTATCACATATTGGTGTGACCTGACATTTGCTGGTGACACTTGTGCTAAGTATCCTATGCTTGTTTTCCATGCATGTGTCATGTTAGGTGTGCAAGGTCTCTTGTCCTATTTATCATACGTTTGTCCACTCTTTCATATTACTGGGCTTTAAGTCTTTTGTGTATTATGTATGTAAGCACCTTAGGTATGGGTTTGAAAACTTCTCACAGTGTATGTGTGTTTTAATTAATTAATTTATATATTATTCTCTTTGTGGGTCTTCACAGAGGAAATGTTTTAAAAGTGTACTGAAATTCGCTGCATCAGAGATTCTTTTCTTTTCTGACTGTGGTTTTTGTGTTTTTCTAAAATTTCATTGCCGAATCCAGGCTAAGAACATTTGCTCCAATGCTAACTCTAGAGATTTTGTAGTCTTTTATTTTTATAATTCTTTGTGTGTTTAATGTATAATTTTATACATTATATATCTTTATTAGATAATACATGATTTTTAAGTTCATATATGTGAACTGTCTATATATAGATAAATATTAACTTTAAAATATATATTATTTTTTATAAAGTGTATCTCTAATTATTATAGCGCACTTTGTTGAATTGCTGCTTTATCGCTATTTTGTAGTTGTTGCTCCTATGTGAATGCTCGGTTCCAATAGTGGTACCTGTCTGGAGTGCTTCCCTATTATTTATGACTTGTCTGCTCTTGAACCAATATCACATTTGTTGTTACTGTAACTTTATACTGAAGAATTGCTGACGGGCAGTTGGTCTGCAGGTGAGTATACCCCCATTAAAAATGGGACAGTTCTTTACTAAACAAAATTCTACTTTGGAATCTAGTTCAATAAATCCGACTTTTGAACTTAGTTCAATGTACCCACCCCTAAACCTCTTTTACAGCGCGCCTTGGCTCTCAAGGGGTTCTTCACCTTCTTCACCTCCAGATCCCCTTACAAACCCCTTTCGAGCACTCTCTGGCCCTCTGCTCTGCTGCAGGAGGGACCTTCCTTTTAGGAGAGTCCCCTCTGCCCCCCAGCTTCAGACTGGGGAGGGAGCATTAGGAGGGGAAGTTGCTGCTTCCGATTTCCAGGGGAGGTAGTTTCTTTCAGAGCCACAGAGGGAGAAGTGGCACACCTGTTTCCTGTAAATGTTAATGCAGGAAGCAACCTGCCTAATGTCTGGTACCCTTGGGAAGCCCAGGATCTTAAGGATTTAAAGATAGCTAGCTGCAGCTGAAAATGAGCCAAATTCACCCTGGGCAGAAACCATCCTCCAGGGGTTAGCCCATCAATTTTGCACTGCCTGGGACGGGAGAGATCTGGCCAGGGCTGTGCTTATAGGATCTCTTTTTCTTAATATTATTTTGGGAAGCCCTACTTCATCAGGCCTTCGTGACCTCACAACTAATTGCCTTACCATTCTAAGGGATAATAACTTCAATGTGGCTCCAGATAAATTTCAGTCTACACCTCCCTTTAAAATTTTGGGTTCCATCTTGTTCCTTGTTTCAGTTTCTCCAGCCAAACCCCAAGCACACATTCAGGATTCATATACCCCACCTCAGCTCCAAAAGGTACTAGGAGAAATAAATTGGCTAAGGCTATGGATATCTGTTTCCATGGAACTGTTGGCTCTATTGTTTGAACTCCTTAAGGGGCCTTAATCTCTCAGTAGAATTGCTGTAGCCCTTGATGGATTGTCAGGAAAAACTGATTGCCATTAGGTCCCTCAAAAATGGATGAGCTCCTTTTCTCGACTGGAGTGGAGGCCCCCTAAACATTTTCTGTCTCAATCCCGACTTTCTTACAGTGTTTTCTAATGGGGAGATTTTTGGGGGCCTCTCTTGTTGTATTTCCACCTCTCTTACAGGGAGAGAAGCCAATGCCTATAAAATGAATTTTCCATGAGGTGGAGGGATCTGCACAGTTTAAAGAATTATTTGCCATTATTATGGCATTGGATTCCATACAAGAGCCATTTAATCTATTTTCTGATAGCCTCTATGTTGTAAATCTTTTGCCTAAAAACAGAAGCAATGTTGTTTCAGCTTGGTCTGCTGGGCAGGAGCCATGGGTGAAATATCAATTCAAACAGATGTCTTGCAAAAACATTAACATCCCACATACCTTACAGCTAACATTTTAAAATTTGAATAAGTTCATTGGTTTTCTTTATAAAATTAATTTTTAAGAGAAAAAATCTTTTGTCTAACCTGGTTGAGGCCCATATTAAACTAGACTCCAAGCCTATATCCCCTCTTATGATTCAAGCTTCCCTCCTATTTAAACAAAGGATTAATCCCATCTTTCTACAATATCTTAGAAGTTACCAAAATTTAACTGGATTTCTCTCCAGGGGAAATCAGCTGGCAGACTTCCTGGCTTCCATGCCTCATTGCAATACTGCTATGGAAGCACACATTTCTACCTTTAACCCACGTTAACTGGAGGGGCCTAAAACACAGGTTCCCACAGGTACCAGCTAAAGACCTCAAAAAAAAAAGTTTGAATTTGTAAGTCCTGTCAGTCTTTCCTCCAGGTTCCTCTCCTCCAAAATCTGAGGAGCAATCCCTGGGGGCTTCACACTAACCATCTCTGGCAGATTGATGTTACACATTATTCTCCATTCAGAAAGCTTAAATACATTTTCCTTTCAGTGGATACCTTCTCCTGAGCCTGTTGGGCTTCGGCACATGCCGGAGAGAAATCCAAACATGCTATTAGCCATATACACAATGCCTTGCTTTCCTTGGCCTACCTAGCCAAATTAAAACAGATCATGGTCCATGCTTTATCAGTAAGGCCTTGGTTTATAGACTTTCTACAAACTTGGAAAATTTCTCATTCCACTCATTCCATATAATCCAAGGGGACAGGCCATGATGTGAAAAAATGACATGTTCTAGGTTATACTGATTTGATGAGGTTATCTTTAAAATTCTTAAAATAAAATATGGAAAAAGCTAAAAGAAAACAAACAAAAACAAAAGCAGTGTGTAGAAGCAATATTAATACCATTTATGAGGGTTGCTGGGAAGATTGGAATGTGGTACCCCTGTCACAGGCTCAGCATACCAGATGTGACATAAGGATTTCACCACATAAAATGATCATCATTTCCTGTGTTCTGTGGTAAACAATCTTGAGGATGTCTCTCTGGGGTGACTTCCAAATTTTATGTTTATTTTTAACAATAACTGATTATAAGACAAGTCTTAGTTTCAGTGAGTACATGAGGCCTCAGTAGTGGGTACAACGGAAGTAGGTAGATTGGAGTTATCACAGACTCGGTGTGCAATATCTTTATAATAGAGCTGGGATACAGCATGAAGATTTTGTTTCTATCTTAGCTAAAGTAGAAAAGAAAGGACTAAAATACCCAACATAAATTGCTAAATCCCTTGTTGTACATTTCTTTACTATCACTTCACTTAAATGAAAAGCACTTGTGTGCTCCATGCAAGCATAAATGGATTGTGACTGATGATAATGATGATGACTGATATTATCATGCTTCTTTTCTACTCTTTTTATACTTCTAGTGGATGAAGAGATGTGTTTATTTTAATTAAGCATATAAAACCAGATGCTTTACTCTCAGGAAGAGTGGTAAGTTTGCTATGGCTATTTGCATGGAAGGATGTTGGCATTCTAAAATACTCTACCTGATAATGTTCCTGTTTTCTGCCAGTCACATTCACTATTAGCTTACTTTAACCAAATGGTCATAGTGAATGATTTGTCTTATGTATAGATCATATTTTATAGGATATTTGCTATATTCTTTATATTGCTATAAACAGTATTATACACTATGATAGAAGTAAGATACATTTAGAATTTAAAAGGCCATACATAGAAAGAAATTTGAAAATAAAACTTTTAATAAAGTTAGATTTACAAAAACCTGAAAAGTTAGACAATGGGACAATGAAAGCTTTATTTTGGTGGGTGTTATTCACAAGAACATGAAGCATATAATGGCAAGAGGATGGTTTCACTTTCCCCTACCACAATTTCATAAGTGTTCTTTGACTTCAGTAGCACGAACATTCCTTTCTCACAAAATTCACTGTTGAGCTTTCTTCTCTGTCATTTGTTTTGGTGTTTTCAATGGTTCTTTCCAAATCTTTATTAGCCATATATCTATATGCACACAAATGTGTGTGTGTGTGTGTGCGTGCACACACACATACATACACATACACATGTGCATACACATGTACACACAGCACACACACATTTTATATACATAAAATATGTGCAATATACATGTAAATTTGTATAATATAAATTTTGTACATATATACATACATTTACAATACATCCTAACAATGGGAGCAGGTGATGTCCCTAATTTTCTGGTTGGCTCTTAGGAACCTATTCTTCATATTGAATTGACTTGCCCAGCCTTAACACAAGGGGAAGAATTAGTCCCACTTCCACTTGATATGCCATGTTTTGTTAATACCCATGGGATGCCTATCCTTTTGGAACAGAAAGGGAGGAAGACTGGATTGAGGGAGGGAGGAGGTGGAAAAGGGGATGAGTGGAGAGGAAGGAAGGGAAACTGCAGTTGGGAAGTAAAATAAATTAATTAATTAAAAAAGAAGAAATCCAAAGCATTTTCCTCACAAATTAAACTCTCTAACGAACGTTTTTATACATGACATCTGTGTATCATGAGCAGTAATTTATATCTAGAGTTTATTTCTTAAATTGGGTATTTGTTTGAAGATAATAAACATAGGGATGAAAAAGTAAACTAAATTCAGGATATGTTTGCTTATTATGAAGAGTAGTAGGTAATTTAAATGAAAGGTTAACAAGGGAAATTGCAACTTGTTTTAAAATGTTTTTATCATTAAAAGGTATCAGAATTAAGATAATATGATACAAAACAATAAATTTCTTTAAACTGTATATGACTGTTTATATTTCATTCTAGGTAATATATATTTAATTGTATATAGTAATAATATTATTTATATATTTCATTCTAGTTTATATACTTTCAAAGTTAAAAGTTATATTCATATTGCTAAGAAAGTTGCAATCTAGTACTAGATACAACAAATCATCACACAACCACAGAATAGTAAGTCATGTATTGCTTATGCATGTGTAAGAAATATAAAGGAGGAAGAAGAGATTCCCGAAACAAAGCACATAAACATATAGATTTTTCTGAATAAGATAATATTCACATGTGTTTTGGCTGGTTGAGTTCTAGTCTGATAGGCATTTGGAGAAATTCCAAAGTAAAAATAGCAGATTTTAAAACTGTACTTTTATAAATTTTGTTGAAAGCAGAGAAATATTTTACATATTTTCTGAAAAAGTTGAAGAGAAGAACAAAGGATCATATAGCAAGGGATATCAAGATCATTATGGCAAAAACCACAGAGACAGTTTTCCTGAGCTAGTGGGAGATTATACACTCAGGACTGACATCTGGGGAACCAACATGGAACAGAAAGAGGCCTTCTGAATGCAGGTGACAGTTATGTGATTTGATCTGTTGATCTGTTGGGGTGGCCACTGACACTGGGATTAGGACTTATTCTGGGTATAAGCACTGGTTTTTGGAGCCCATTCCCTATGGTGAGATACTTGGCTCAGCTTTGATGCAGTGGGGAGGAGCCTGGTCCTGCCTCAACTTAATATGCCAGACCTTGTTGACTCTCCAAGAGAAGCCTTACCTACTCTGAGGAGTTGATAGGGATAGGATAAGGGGATGTGAGAGGTGGGAGAGAGGGAGGGCGGGGGAACTGGGATTGGTGTGGACAATGAAAGAAAATTTTTAAAAAGGAAAAATAAGAATTAAAAGATTCATTCCATGGTAGAGGCCGATAAACCTGGAAAAGCAGTGAGGGAATTGGTGCCTGTACACATGAGCCAGGAGCTGTGTACAGACACATTTTCACTCTGTGGCAATTAAAGAAGAGTGATGCTCAAATGTGGGACTTCTGAAGGTCATTCTTTATGTCAGGAAGCTTACAACATCCTGTCTCTTGTATTGAGATCCATGGCAAACACCTTTTAACAAATGTTTCATCAGCTGGAAATGTATGTACTTGCTGGACTGTCATTAATCTCTGTATAAAATGTCCCCAAGTGTAGAGTTCTTCACTTCCTTTAGAAACAGTAGGAGACAGGAAGAAAACAAGTATCTTTAGCTAAATGGCGAATCTTAGTTTCAGTCTTGAGAAATTTATAAGTCCCGGCCACTGGCCTCCATCATTGGAAGCCCTGTCCCTGTGCCCACCAAACCTTGACCTCTCCCCAGAGGAGGTTCAAGATAGCCCGCCAAAATCTTTACCATTCTCCCAGTCTTTTTAAACTGCTCCCCCAAAAAGTCTCCTCGTGGTCTCTTCCCTTTCCTCACGGTGGTCAGATTCAGGGCTTCCCGGTTCCACTCTGGGCAACCAGAGAGCACAGGAATCCCATTAATCCTGGATATTTTTTAATTTGGCTTGTTGTGCTTTGGCTTGATTGGGATTTTTGCATCGGCAGAGAGTTCACGTTAAGAAAATTCTTAACAAAATTGTGTTTTTGAAAATTCCTTCCATGAACATTCAGGTGCTAGAGCTCTTGGGGAAATGCAACGCTGGTCCTGCCGTGATAGTCAGCCACAGAGGACAAGCCTGGGGAATGTTGAGGTTATGTGTTAGATGCAATTGTGCTGTACACTTCACTATTCCACGCTTCTAATACATCTTCACCATGAGAACTTTGAGATAAGCAGAAAGATAGCCCAATTTCAAAGGTGAAAACAAGGACAATAACAACTTATGATTAATCTTTTTCTAGAGTTAAACATGAAAGGGATTTCATAGAAATAAAATATGTATTGGATAGTTAAATATCAATTAGTAATTGATAAGATGAAATAAGAAGACTTGATTGACCAAAATATTGTATGCAATAGTAGCATTATTATGCTGAAATGAAGAATATCTTTCATTCATTTTATAAGGCTACATAGCTTTCTCTGAAAAGTAAAAGGCTCTTGCACTGAAAAGTATTTACAGAAAGGAACAGCCTCACAATGAACCATAGTGCTAGCATTTCTTCTTTTGAGATATGTCAGAATTATAGAACAAGAACAGATTTGCTGATATTATTTGATAAAAGAATGGGATAGAGTAGAAACTATATAACAAGATCATGTTTGCTAATCTTAGCCTCACCTAAATTATGGACTGTCTTAAACAACTCAGTCATTTATCCACCTGTGACTTAAAGTTCCTCTTTGCTTATTGGTGGTCTTGGTTTCTAAGCTTGACTGCACATATAATATATGTGAGACAGATTTGAGGTAGGGTGCTATTGGAATTCATCTTGACCCAGGACCCTCTGCAAAGATGTTGGCCTATATCCCATGATAGCTAAGACATTGAAGAGACCAAAATGAAAAAAACCAATCCACTTATAACCCAGCTCAAATCTAATATAGTACTCATTAAATGCCCTAAGCAGAGTGATTTAGATTCAGAAATGGGCCATAGATCATATATACTAATGGAGAATTTGTCAAAATCTTGTTTGCATCCAGACCCTTCCTTTGTTTTCTAAGTCAGAAACAGCAGTGAGTTTTGCTAAATTTAACAGTCAGCTTTGCACTGGTAAGGGAGAACAATGCCCAAAGTCTTCCAATATTTGGAAAAAGCAAATAACAGATTATAATCCAGCTCTCTAGGTAGCTGAACTAGAATCATATTTACCTTACTTCCAACTCACTTTGGAAAGAATGGGAAAAAAGAGTGTTCTGGCAACATTTTCCATCTTGTCTTCAAAGGTAAGGAGGGCCACAGGAGTCCAGAGAAAATTACTGAGGATACTTGAGTTTCTTGAGATGAGGAAACAATGCTATGATCTTTAACAGTTCATCAGACTTTGGAGTTACTTCTTTCAACAATTTATATTTTTTTAATTTTATGTGTAATGGTGTTTTGCCTGCATGTTTGTGTCTGTGAAGGTGTCAGGTTGCCTGGTACTGGAGTTACAGACAGTTATGAGCCACCCTGCGGTAGTTGGAAATTGAACCTGGGTCCTCTGGAAGATCAGTCAGTGCTCTTAACCACTTCTATTCCCAGAAGTTACTTCTTAGGAGAATTTTAATATAAAATTAAGACAGTTTTCAAAAATAGGAATGCACTGTAGCACCTAAGAGAATTTATCCTACCTTGAATATAACATAATGATCAAAAATATGGAATGTGCAGAAGAAATAAATACAAATATAATCAAACCATTAAGAATATGTTTATTTAATACAGTAGATTTATTTTGGTATAGTTGATATAGTTTATACATAATATGAGAATATTATTGAGCTGGATATTGAAGACAAATTATTTACTCATCAGCCATTATAACAGTCAAAACTTAGAAAATATATAATAAATATTTATAATCTACAAAGAGAGTTCAAAGGTAATGAATATATTAAGCACTTAAGAAACATCAAGAAGTTTCCAATTATTTATCAGAGCCATTTATAAATAAGTAAATGATCATTGAAGATCATTCTAACAGGTAGTTAGCTCCTGTGTGAATTTTACTTATGGTGGCAGTAAGGGGAAGTTAGCGCAAGAGCACAAGTTTATAATTAATAAACACTAGATGTGGAATATGAAAATAAACTGATAACTATAAAAGTTCAGAAGATCTCCTGAATGTTTATGGTAAAGAGATATGAATATACCTCAACAGTGGGAATAAATGTGCTGATCTAGGGTCAGATTCTATGGCACACTAAGGTCAAGAACCAGTGTGAGGACACCCAGCTCAAGAACCTAGTGCCAGACACATTGCTCTCATGGCTGCTGTCACCAGGTTAAAAATCCAGCCTCCCACTTGCTTCCATCTTCCCAGGTCTTACTTCACTCCTGGAACCTGGTCAACAGAGCCTCCAGCACCTATTCTGAGAATCAGCCTCTTGCATTTAAATCTCAACAATGCTGATCCAGAAATCTCATTCCAGGAACCCAATTCATACAGATCCCATCAACCAGTAAGAGACATTGGTTTCCCTTTTTTGTCCCATCTACTCAGCTCTGACTTTCATTCTTCTCCCTAGTTTAGGAGATATCACTAGATACTCACATGTCCTGTAACTCTGGATGTAGAACTATCCCAAACCACAAAACACATTGCCTCTCTTCAGTGGCATGCTTAAAGTTTATATATCAAAAGACATAATGAATAGCATACACCAACATACTTAGGCCTAACCACAAGAAAGCATAAGCAACATAAAAATTCTTTTACTTATGTCCCCCCAAACCACAATCCTGTAGTAATGGTCTCTCATGAGAACAACATAAATGAAACTGAAGACATAGAATTCATATAAAAAATAGAAGTGTTTTCAAGGAGTGCAAAGGGTTGAAGAAGGTCATTGTCTTAGTTAGAGTTACTATTTCATGATGAAACACCATAAGGGTTTATTTAGCTTATACTTCAATATAACAGCACATAATCAAAAGCAGTGGGGGGCAGACACTCATGCAGGACAGGAACCTGGACACAGGAATGGATGCAGAAGCCATGGAAGAGTGCTACTTACTGGCTTGCTCCCCATCACTTTTGTAACCTGCTTTCTTCTAGACCCAGGACCACCAGTCCAGGGGTACCCCACCCACAAAGGACTGAGTCCTCCACATCAATAACTATTTAAGACAATGCCTTCCAGGTGTATCTGCAGCCTGATTTTAAGGAGGCAAATTTTTAGTTGAGGTTCTTTTCTCTCAGATGGCATTTTCTTGAGCCAAGTTGACATAAAACTGACAAATAAAGACATAAATAAACACCTGAATGAGCTTTAGGAAAGCAAGAAACTGGTGGAAGAGCAGGAAAACTGGAATGGCTAAGTGAAGTAAAGAATAAAATACCCAATACAGAAGCAAAGTCTTTAAAAAGGGAATGTAGAAACCTCCAACAGAAATGAAACTGGAGATTAAAAAATGAACACTGCCTGATTAAAAATATTAGTGGAAAGATTCACCCATAGAATGAATCATGTGAAAGACAGACTATCAGCGGCTGAAGAAAATAAAGAACAACTGGAATATTCAGTCAAAGAAATTGACATTTTAGAACTCATGAACAGATATGCAGGAACTCATAGAAGAATAATTCTGAGTTAATGACATAGAATATATAGAACATATATTTCAGAAAAGAACATGTCAACAATCTAGAGAAACAATTCCAGAGTGGAGAAGGGGAGTTGGGAATGAAGTTCCATGCCTATGTGAAGGAAAAGTGTCTTTGACAGGCACTGGGAAGGACATCAGCTTTTGAAAATGCTGTTTCCTGCTAGGACAACCAGACATCCCAACTACAAGGCAGGTGCACATTCAAGCATAGTTTGATAACACAAAAAAGAGTCAATAGCTTAAATAAAGAATAATGATGTTAAGGCAGTAGGGAGGTGGGGTTTATCTATGAAGAGTTGTGACTAAATATCAAATATATTAAATGTAATTCTCAAAGAATTAATACACTTTTGAAAGAAAAAATGTCTTAATATTTATTTTTTAATCAGTTAAAGAAATAAACAGTAAACAATGTAAGGAAACAATATCATCAAAGAAGTATAAAAGTGTACACATCTGTAAATATACATGTACATTCAGATTAGAGCTTTTCAGACAGAATATAGACAAGTCCATGATGTCCACACTTTTGAACATATATGTTTATAAAAACATGCACACATGTGTATTACAGGTATCAAGTCCTTAGCAAATCAGAGCAGCTAATGCCACCATTGGAAATGCTTAGAGATGATAGTCTATATAAAGAAGATATGAATAGAAAAAGTAAATAATATAGAAAATTAAGAATTTTTGAATAACATAAATCAGCATTACAGGCCAAGCATCATATTTTACCCACTATGTGTAGTCTCATGAAAGCTTGGTTCATCTGAGCTCCATCCTTTCCTACCTAAGAGAGTAATCACTTTACGCTCTTAGGTCAGCATTAAGTGTGTCTATTCATGAAGAAGTGCAGACTCTTTACATACAACATTACCAGACCTCAATACTATATGTCTTATTATTCAAATCTCATGAATATGTATTTGGCTTTTGGTTTCCCAGAACTCTCATAACATAGGAATGGAATTCATGCAATAAAACTTATGGCCAGGTATGGTTGTACACACCTTTAATCCTAGCACTTAAGAGGCAGAGACAGATGAACTCTGTGAGTTCAAAGCCAACCTGGTCTACAAAGCAAGTACCAGGAAAACAAGGGTTGTTTACACAGAGAAACCCTGTTTCAAAAAACAAACAAAAAACCCCCAAAAAACTAAAACCATAAACAAACAAATAAACCAAAACCAAAAAGGAAAAACTTAGAGGCATGAATTCTAAGAAATAAATACAGGAAGTAAGTCCATGGAGACTACATAGCTGTGTCTGCACAGTTTTGCTCTCCTCCCTAACCATGTGTTCAATATCAGTCTTTCAATATTACAGCATTTGTGTAAGGTGCTACATGAGAGAATAAGAAAGTCTGAAATAAGATATTTTGATCAAAATCTGCACTTATATCATTAACATCAGAAGTCTAAGGTTCTGTTTAGTTGTCAAGAAGACAAGTATTGAAATTTCAAAGTATGAATGATTTCAACTTCATAGTACTTTGATCATCTTCTCCTCTCTTAATGGAACAGTGTGAAGCTAAATCTAATAATGGTAACAGTCAGCTGTCATCAATTATGCATTTTGGATCACAAACAGTCTTCTAAGTCACTCTAGTGCCACTCAGGGACCTGGGTTAAGAAAGATTTAGATTACCTATTAGACGGAATAGTTGTATGCCCACAGAGAGACAGTTTACATTCACATACGTATGCAAGTCATGTAAGCTTAGTATAATGAAAAAGTGGGACAGATATTTTTAGCAGAATTTTCAGAATCCTCAATAAAAATCAGTTTAGGACAGTTGTGTGGCAAGGACATATTATCTGTGCTACTTCCCCAGTTGCTTTAAGGAGCTTTAATATGTTAGTAACCTTAATAAATCTAAAAAATGGGGGTTGCTATGTTTAGGTCTACCTTTAAAATATGATTTTCGCTGTTTGAGAAGGATTCAAATGTAATTAAAGCACCTGCTATGTAAAATGACCTCTCTAACATTGACTTATATGCCTTACAATAGCATCTTACCATCTAATTGCACAACTGGTTAAATAGATTTAGTTAAATAGCTTCAATGCCAATGAAAATATTGTTATAAAGGAACTATCAGTCTAGAGTGAATACTGAGTCATACAACTAGATATGTAAGACACAAAACCACACTTTTTAAGAAGATAACAGTAAGATCAGAACAATCTTGATTTTCCAGCAAGGTTTCATATTCTATAACAACAGAAAAGTCCATGCTCTTAGATTGTAAAAAGAAACACTGACAAAGTTGGTTTAATTATGACCAAATTATTCTAAGAAAGATTCTGAAGAGTTTGAAAGGACTAATTTAAGTGGTAAATAATACCTTCAAAATTCTTGCTATAGTTCTTGGGTATCAAATGTACAGAACACATATAAAACACAGTAATGGAAAAATAAAGATACCTATGGATAAAAGGGTGAGATCTTAAAATAGTTATCAAAAATTAGAAACAGGCAGAGAAGAAACACAAAATAAGACCACCACTTCATATGTCATCAAGAAATTGCTAGTCCAAATAGTAGTTAGCATGGATAAATCTGGAAATAATTAAATTTTAATATTTAGTCCATTTACATTTGGCAAACTAAGAAAAATAATATCCTATCTTTGTGACTATAAAGTTTTGTATCTAATTTATCTTTTATCATAACTAAGGGAAACTATAACTATCTGTCTTTAATTTTTCTAAGACCACAGAAGACTATAATATTACCTAGGTAAACAGGAAGTGTGTCATAAGCTGTTGCAGAGGATTGTTCATTTGTTCCTGGCCTAGAATTGATAGAGACATTTCGCGGCTTGGATAGTCACCCAAAGTTCTCCTATAATATTGGTGCATCTATTTTCAGCCTACAGGCTCATAGTATCCAGCAGACTTTTCCAAGAAATAGGAAATTTGAAGATTTGTTCTGTCTTGTAATGGCAAAAATCATCAGTTGCTTTCTTTTGTGTCCTGCAGAATGTCTGTCAGACTTGTTTCATGACTCTGGAAACCTGGACTGTCTCACCTTCTTTAGCAAGTTCTGCAGCCATTTTTCTGTGGGTCTTGCATGTACAATTCATACAGAATACCACTGATGAGTCCAGGTAAAGTGAGTTTTTTTGCCTAAATTACTAACAAACTCCATAAGGAGCCTCATCGATGTCCATCCTCCTCCAGAAGTAGACTGATACCTTTAAACTGGAATTCCTCCTATTCTTCTACCCTCAATATTCTTAGGATTTTTTTCATGGTATCCCAGATTTCTTTGATGTTTGGTGGGAGGAAATTTTTTAGATTTGACATTGGCCAATGTATCTTCAATGTTTGAGTTTCTTCCTTCCATCTCTTGTATTCTGTTGGTGATAATTGTATCTGTAGTTCCTGTTTACTTAACTACATTTTCCATTTCACAAATTACCCCAATTTGTGTTTTCTCTATTGCTTCTATTTCTTATTTCAGGTCTTTGACAATTTTATTAGTTTCCTTTAACTGCTTTCATCTTCTCTTTGTTTTCTCATCTTCATTTAAAGTCTCTGATTTCTTCCGATTTTTATTTAGTCTTTCCTCAATTACTTTAAAAGATTTATTTACTTATTCTTTAGTGACCTCCATCATCTTCATAAGCTGGTTTTAAGGCCTTTTTCTTATGCTTCAGATATACTGGAATGTTTAAGGCTTGCTATAGTGGGATAGCTGTGATCTGGTTGTGTCATATTGCCCTGGCTGTTCTTGATTGTGCTATTACACTGTAATCTAAACATCTGAGTTTGTGGTGATTATAGGTCTATGTGCCAAAATCTTGGGTTTCCTCTCTTATCTTCTAGATAATGAGGACTATTGTTAAGCAGATAGTCTCCATGTAAGTTGGGGCCTGGACTTATATTGTCTGGTGTGACCTCTTATTGGGCAGGGATTCCCTCCCTAAATTGGTGGCAGTACTCTTCTACGGGCCTGCTAGAACTCTGATCCATCAGGAAGTCTCTGCACATGTTAGAGGCTGGAGTTCTGGTGGCATGTATAAATTCTGTCCCAGCAGAAAGTATTTGTATGAGTTTGGGACTGGGATAATACAACAAAGGCAGGTTGAGAAAGAAAGGAGATAGGCAGATGGCCTATCTCATCTTCTGCATAGCATGTGGTCGGGCAGAGTATTTGTAGGAGGGAATCTAGAGATTTTGGAAAATCCAGGGGTGGGATACATATGTGGATTCTTGTTGGGATACCTACCTGGCTTGTTAACAGGCACAAATTATAGTTGGGTAGGAGGTTTCTGCCCAAGGAAATGGAGAGAGTAGCATGGTGTCTTTGGGCAGAATGCCTATCTGATCTTCTGGCAGGCTTCTGTTGTTTTTTTGGGAGGGAACCTAGAGAGTGGAGAAAGTCTCTTGGTGGGTAACTTGCTCAGTCTTAGTGCTTTATATTTTTAAACTTAGTCTTACCTCAATACCCAGCACTACAGCTATAGAAATTACAAAATGACTTACAGGTGTCTGTCTGAAATGGAAGGTGTCCACCATGGTTTCAAGTGGGAGCAGCCAAGATGTTACTTGCTCGGTGAATGGATGAGCACCCTACGTAAATTTATACAAGGTTGTATTACCTAGCAAAACAACAATGGATTTTCAAACCATAAAACACATGGAAGACTTATCAATGGACATTTATAAATAAAATAAGTCTGTAAATATTAGGTAGTTCATTATTCCATAAGACTCCCTAGAAAATATGATGTTATAGATATAAGTGGAAGATAAGGGTTGAAAAGAATGTGAGGAACAGAGGGATGGGTAAGCATACAGATGGTGGGGATTGCTGCATTATGAGACTGTTCAAGAGAACTCTGTTCATTGTAGGTCACTGTGAGATATTCTTATTTTTTCTTGAATTGAGCTTATTGTAAAGCATGGTCTTCAATAAAAACTAATGTATGGCTTATTGATAGTAATATATGCACCATGATATGAAATATTAATGTTAGACAACATTGTGGGATGAGGAGAAACAATATATTGGAACCTTCTGAGAAACTAAAATGACATTCGAAATAAAGTCTCAAGTTAAGAGAAAACCAAAACAACTGAAGTCATGCATGAGTATCATATCATGAAGGCTAGAGACCACATAGTCCTGCACTTCCACCTGCTTTGTTGTTTTTAGCAGGAAGGTGCAATAGTTGATCATGCTTGTTCTCTTGTCTCCTCTTGGTTTCCACTTAACAAGGTTTTGGGACAAAGCATCACAATTTACTGTGAGGAGTCACTTACATTTTTGGAGAACAGATGAATGCGGTTGCTAATTCTAGAGTACTCCATGTTTGTTTCTAATATTACGAATACACCAGAAAAAAAAATCTAAGCAAGAGACATGAGGGTATTCCACATAGATTCGTATATCTGAATACCTGGTTCCTTGTTGATGAAACTGTTTGGAAAATATTAGGTGATATGCCCCTGGATTTGAACTTTGGAGTTTTAAAAACTCAGAGAATTCCCAGTAGTTTTTCTTTGTCTTGTATTTGTGGATCAACATGTAAACTTGAAGTTACTGTTCTGACACCATGCTTGCCTTCATGGATTTCAAACCTCTGAAACTCTAAGCTCTGCATAAATACTTATCACTTTATAAGTTCTCTTGATCATGGTGTCACAGCAAAAGAAAAGTGACTAAGACAAGCACTTATTTGAGGACATTGTACTTTACAACAAAGTCTGTTGTCTTACTCTAATCTCTAAGACTTGTTAAAATTATTACCTTTGTTTCTATGGTTTTATAAGCTGTCTGGTATCCAAAAGTGTTAGGAAGTATAAAGTAATCATTTGGCTCCTAAATAAACATTATTCTTGAACTGTTACATATTCCATTGTATTAATATTTAAAAGTAAAAACTTTATATACTCATATGTTACATGCATACTTTTTGTTTTTACTAAATGGAATATCTTTTTAAACTATTTCACCTAAATTAACACAGTGTATGAAAATGTTATGTAAGACTCTGGTCATTTACATATCGAGACCTTGCAAGAGATGAATGTTCCCAGAGTATTGAACTAAGACTTGTGAATCAAGTGCCTTTACATACTTAGCCATCTTACTGTTCCCAGAATATTTATTTTTAGTAGGTATTATTAATAGTTATTCAGAATATCCAGCCTGCATTTAATTTGAATTTTATTTATAGATTAATTTCCTGAGATCTGACATTTCAAAATGATAAGTGAAATAGTTCTTCATGTATTAATTTTAACTTCCATTTCCATTACAGCAGTTGTAAAGCTTCCTCTGTGAATTCCATGAATATTCTTAGCTCATAAATTCCTAGGCACATTATAATTCTATCTCTTCACTAAAGGGTATTATATGTCTCTTAGTTAAAATTCTGGTATACAAAATTTTTAGTAGTTAAACCAATAGATATCTTTGTACCTTCATTTATGACTTCTCATGGTTTTCTGCTGCCTCTACTGTATTTTTCAGTTAGATATGTTATAAATATTTAGTTCCACCTTTTTCTTTTAGCACTTTTAGTTTTTTTCAGCCCTAAAATAATTTTTCAGGAAATACATGTACTAAATAGAAGAGCGTTGCATTATTCCTTACCCGAATGATAATACTTGCAATGCTTTCCTGTAAGCATGTGGTTTTCACTGTGTTTTATATAATAGTCAAGATACTCTAGAGTAACAGAATTATATAATATATATGTGGTATATATGCTATATATAGAATATTTATATAATATATGGAACATATAATATACATGGGATATTATGTATATGTGTATATATATGGGATTTATCATAATGATCAATGTGTTCATTATTGTCCAACTAATCCAATAATGGTTGTCTATAAACAGAAGGTACAAGGATACAATAGCTCCGTTCACAAGGATAGATGTCTCGTCTGGTTTTCAGTACATTCCAGAATCCTAAAATTGTAGACCCTAATGTCAGTGGAAGAATGGACTTGCTCTTCAGAGTGAGAGCAAGCAGGGGTAGGGAGGGAGAGAGAAAGAAAGAGAGAGGGAGGGAGGGAGGGA